>WAAD01011647.1:39295-125528 GCA_013389945.1 Fregata magnificens
ACGTGTGATGAACTGACCATAACCCCCACTCCCCGTCCCCCTGTGCCACACGGCGGGAGGAGGTAGAGAATAATCCGGAATGAAGCAAAGCCCGGGAAGGAGGGAGGGGTTGGGGGAAGGTGTTTTAAGACTTGGTTTTATTTCTTATTACCCTATTCTGATTTGATTGTTAATAAACTAAGCTAATTTCTCCAAGTTGAGTCTGTTTTGCCCATGACGCTAACTGCTGAGTGATCTCTCCCTGTCCTTATCTCGACGCACGAGCCTTTCGTTATATTTTCTCTCCCCTGTCCAGCTGAGGAGGGGGAGTGATAGAGCGGCTTTGGTGGGCACCTGGCGTGTAGCCAGGGTCAACCCACCACAAGTTATGCCAGTGACTATCAGCAGCTTAGCCTCAGCTCACAGAGCAGGTGCCAATTTAGAGTGAAGATGCCTTAGCAGTGAGCTTCAGGGAGGCTGAAGATGGAGATGGAAGTACCATTGCAGAAGTGTTCAGGGTCAGGTATTTCTTTATGCATCAAGGAAGAAATGGCTTGAATGAGGAATAAAAGGTGGAGTAAGAAATGGTTATTACAAATAGCTGAAGCTGTCTTTGTTGCTTTGGTTTGATATAGTGATTTCTCAGTTTTGTTGGACATTATGCTATATTGCATCTATTGCTTGCAGCTTTGCCTTCTAATTTCACTTTGGCCCAACATAGACTATACCTGTGTCACCAGCTGCTCTGATGCTTGAGAGGCACATTGCTTTGCGCCTCCAAGGGGTTGAGATATGGAGTTTCTCGTTCCCTGTTGGTGCACAGAGCAGAGTGGAGGAGAATATTGAGCAAAGAGCAGTGGCTGCTCAAGAACATGTGCCTGTTCGCCACAGAAACAAAAAGCCCATCCCAAAGTAAAGCTAGGTGATCAGTAATCACAATGGAATAGATCTGTTTTTTCTCAGCTGAAATGTTTGTCTCTGAAAAGCATGGCTCAATCCTGCACCGGGCACCTATATAAAAGTCCTGTTGGTCGTTGGCTTTTCTTTGTACCAAGAAGAGTTTGTTTGCACACAACAGCTAATTTTTAAAAGTGTATTATTCTGTAGAATTCCTACTTGCACTCTCCTATTATTTGCAAGTTGCACATAATTCAGTAGCATTTCTAATGTGTGCATAACTGTAATTATTTTTACTACTATAGAATTTCTATATCATAAATACTCATTTTCCTATCAGGCTTCAGAAGATGTGTCTGTAGAAATAGCACTCTTTATACATATCATCAACAGCAGAACAGGGAGATTCTTGTTTGCCCTGATAGCTTTTTGTATTGCTGCTGCCTGACTTAGGCTATGGATACTTCTTTGTTAATAGGTTGAACAAGTAACTAGATGGTAATTCTACTCAACTTCTGTGGTTCAGAAAATGTGTTTCATCCAGCTTTTGAAACATTCTTACACAAAAGCAGAAGGATGGGCAACTTAAAAATAAACAACCTTATGTCCTATAACCAATGTAGGATTCTCTCATGTTGTGGGCAGGATGTGTTAAAGCTTTACTCTCTTGACTGTGGCTGGCTGTTGTCTGCATATGAACTGCATTACTGGAATCCGAGTGAACTTCCAGCTATATTTTATGTTACACGAATAAATGAAGAAGTGGAAAGTGTTATTTTGTGTTGGTTTATAGTGCTGTGAAAAATTACTGCCACTGGTTGCCTTAATCACATGCAGTAATCAAAAGACAAAGCTGTGCAACATTAAGACACTGATTTCAATCAACAACAGTTACAGAAAAGAAAAAAATCTTCAAGTTAAAGCTCTGAAAACAAGCCCTGGCCCTGCTTGCGTGTGTGTATATATAACCTAGTAGCTATATAATTAAATATGGTAATGTATGTTCTAAGTAATGAAAAGTTGTGTGCTCCATTCATATCTTTATGCTTCTTCAACGTTAAGGTAATGATTTTATTCTGGGAGGGAAAAAATTCCTATTACTGTAAGACTGGTTATAAGCAGAACTGTAAAATAGCTTAAGAGATCTTAAAAGACTGCAGGTTACAGCGGTGACTTTGCTTACTCTTTTGCCTGTCATCCAAGAAGGCAGTTTCTGATTTTTGACTGACGGATGGGAATAACTAAATAACCTCTTACAAATGGAAAGAATTGCTCTTAAAACCTTACTTTTGAAAACTTGGAAAGGTTTACAGTTGCAGAATATCAAAATAAGTAGGGCATTCTTGTAATATTTTTCCTGGGTGAATTTGTGAAAAACACCTTGACTGTAGGCTTGCCTTGTTTTTCTAGTGCTGTCAAGTCCATCAAGTGTGTGAGCTACTGCAAAAGGAGGAACTAAAACAGAGTCAGGAAAAGAGAGGAAAGTAAATGTACAGAAGTGTTCTGAGCCCTACAAATTAGCAATAAAGTAGATATAATTATATCTTTGCTTTTTGTTCCTTTTGTAAATTGCTAACGTTTTTCTATTACTCTTATTTGTTATATGGCATTTCTAATATAAGGAAATATTATAATTTGGGGAGTTCTCACAGAAGCATTTACATATGCCAGGTCTAATTTTTCTTTTGCTTAATGCCCAAGCAAAATTGCATAGCTGTAAGCAAAACCAAAATGTAATTGTGTTAGTGTGTGTGTTTGTTATTTTTTTATATTTATAATACCTCAAAGGCATAGTCACAATACAGTACCCCATTGCAAGAAGCGCTGGATGAATGCAGAACAGAAATATTATCTATGCCCCTAAGAATTTGTGATCTAAATTTAAGACAAGCGAAGAAACGATTTCAGGAGAACAAGGAAGAGAACAATACAGTATTGCTACAGTTACTATTACAATACAGTCTGTCAGTCAATACTCCAAATGGTAATATGATAAACAACAACCTTTGCACAAGAGCAGAGTACCATCTGCCTAGCTTTTTGAGGCTGGGGCCAATGGAGAACCATGGGAGGAAATTTGAAGAGCAGTTTTGCATTAAATTGAAAGCATGGGCAGGGCTTAGTGATGTCCTGAATAAACAGAANTGTACAAGTTGCAGGTCCAAGATATGTATTGTGTTGGTGATCATAAGAAACAAGAAAGGAGGCATGACGTGCTTACTTAGTCATGTTGAACCTGCGCTGGCAGCTGTAGGGTAGATAGGAACGCAAGTCAGGGAGTTGTTTTCTCGCTTAACTTTAGACAGCTACATCTGAATGGGTTAGTTGTTGAGATTCCTGTTATAGATGATGCAGAGAAGCAGGCACTTTGGGGCCACAACTCATCTGTCCTCTTAAAAGCTGACTTGGGGGGCGTGAATTATGCCCTAAGAGGACATATTTCTCTGTTGATGAAAAGGCAAAAAATGAGCAACTGAGTCTAACTAGCTGCATTGTAGACATCTACAGTGCAGATGTGTCCAGAGTGAGGTGAGATGAATCCCAGCTGATGAGACAGGTGGGAAGCACAGGTTTTATCAGAGAAAGAGAGATGGGGATCATGGCGGAGCTAGGTTGACCATTTCTCGCCATGGAAAGTAGGACTGAAAAGAAGAGAAAGGCCCAAGTAATTTTTCATTTGGTATTTTTTCAAAGAAATCAGTAAGATTCTGTCTGGAGAGAGAAGTAGAGGCAGGAGATGCTTTGGCATTTTGAGGAACAAATACTGGACATCAAAAAGCTCTCTGGGACTGTCAGTGTGGGATTTCTTGAAGTTAAAATGAAGGTATTGTTTGAGTAGAGGATGGCTGAGCTAAAGGAAGAGTGGATGAATCAGTTACGGTGAATGTCACGAGGGATACTTTGCAGGGTGTACTAAAGGGCCTTGTAGACTAAAAGCAGGTGCAGGGGAGGCAAATATTGGAATGATCTAGGCACAGGGACTGGTGGCATGGGCTATGTAAAGGGAACAAGAGAGAGGTGATTTGAAAGATGAACAGTTTCAGCAGCTTTATCAAGGGAGAAGCATGAAGAAGACTTGAATTCTGCTAAAAAGTCGTCAGTCCGAATGCACTGGAAATCACATACAAGTTGGATGCCAGGACATAAGTAGGGAAGGGTGAGGAGGAGCGCTGGTGGTTCTTGGGAAGGGAGAGTGTAGCTACAGAGGCTTCTGAGAGAGAAGCAGTGTATGTGGTGAAGACGAATGGGCTTTTGTGAATGGGGAAGGTAAACCACAGCTGCAGGTCAAATGAAGATCTCATGGTGATGGGAACAAGGAACTAAAGCAGGTGGAGCAGGCAGAGGCTGAAGTCATTAGGAAGAGTGTGGAGCAGCTCATTAATGCTTCAGGTAGATAAACCATCTCATTGCTAAATTTTTACTGTGATTTCTGCTTTATAGTCATTAGTGATCAGAGTCTTTGGATTGCAACAAGTTTCCAAGATTTATATAACTAATAATAACTCTTACACAGCTTTTGGTTTGGAAGAACTTTAGGAACACCGCAGATGAACCTCATTTTCTTTCTATGTCAAGATGAAATTAAAAATACATTTTTCTGTAACTTGTTTTATTTTTGGTTACAATAACTGAAGCCAGTCAGGAAAGCTTACTTGTTCTGTTTCTCTCAGCTTTAATAAGTATTCCTTGATTGAGGTATTCCACAGATGGATACATAAAATAAGAGAAAAATCATACATAACCAAATTTACTTTTTTCCCCAGCATATCAAGTTGTCCTTAGTTTTTCCTACAACTTTTCTATATATTTTTCTCTATGTTTTTCTTCTATTATTGGTAGTAGGTCCTTTCCTGTGCAGAAGCTATCCACCAAGTTCTGAAATCAAGCCTTTAAATTTTAATGACAGAAGCCTGGAAGGGAGATTACATCCAGAATGAAAGCAAGGAAGATTGACAAGTACTTATTTCATTATTAAAGTGACATATTTAATAATATAGCATTAACTACTGGGATTAGAGCTGAGTCTTTTTAAATATGTTAGGCAAATGTCTGGTAACAAAAAGGCTTAAAGTTGGGCAGAGGGGTTTTCCTTCTGGAAGCCTTCAGGGACACCTGCCTCTCACTGGTTTGAGAAGTGCTTTTCCAGGCACCTAAAATGAAGGTGCAAGTTTGGCAGTATGGATCCTGAGAGGTTTCTTGGCTTCTCGAACTAGTTGAAGCTGAGAGTAACTTTCATTAAAACAAATTGTTGTCTCTATTGTATTAACCACTATTACAGCTGGCTGCAAATTTTTCATTTTCTGTAGGTGATATTAATCACAGGGTGCCTGTAATGTGCTGCTGCTTATCCTGAACAAATACAGTTAAACTATATTAAAATTCCATAAGGAATTATTTAAATATATCTATTCCTATGTGCATATTAATCATTTTTTCCACTTAGGAGCAGATGTTCACTCTTCCTGTTTGAATTCCTTTTTGTAGCACAAGCTGTGTGACGCTGAAGTACAAGTCACATAACGTAGCACATGCGTTCAGCATGGGTTTGAGCTATTTAGTGAGTTATCACTCATGCCCTTCAGGTTTTTCTTGATTCCTTGTCATATAGGACTAGGGTTATACAGGTTCATATAGTCATATAATGCTAGTTCCTGTGTCACTAACGCCAACACTTTCGTGTTGGGAAGACTCATCAGGTGGCTTTGCTGAGTGTAAAAGGCAGCTTTTTAGAATGGTGCATCCTGTAAAGCTTGAACTGAACGCAAATAGCATAGCTTGCACTTTGTTAAGCCAACACTTTCCTGTTGGGAAAAGGCCACTCAGGGCCTGAAGGACAGTGGGGCTGCCCTTTAGAGAAGCTCAGTTGCACACTTATCCAAGATGATAGGCAAAGATTTAAAACTTTAGACTGCTGCTCAAGGAACCTTACTTCTCTTACCACAAACATGGATTTGTCATAATGTCTCCTACTGTGGAAAATAAGAGATTTGGTAGTTTCAGTGTTCTGTGCATGGAACAATTGCATAACCTCATAGTTATGGGGGTGAGTTTCTTTTCCATTATTCTAATAGAGGATGGCTGTAAACCTCCTTGGAAAATAAAGTACAGCTATAAAGATTTTCACAGTAGTTGTGAAAAAAGATTTCATCATGTGATTGGACTGATGGGCAAATGATATTATTTAAATTTCTAAAAACTACAGTCAAGGAATATTGCCTGGGTGGGAAAAACCTCAAAACCCTTTCAAATAATGTGTAAAGCCAAAAGGGAAGCTGCAGTGTATTCACAGTCTATGGGCTAGTAAAAATGTGACCATTCAGACTCTTCTTTTAAACGTTTTTTTGCAATAAACACAAAGCAAAACATAGCTGGCACACAGCAGAAACATTTAAGATGATTGGCTTTAAATATAAAGAGAAAATACAAAATTCCTGGCACAACATAATCCATTTAGCAGTTTAAAATGATAGCTTGATAACAATGGTTTCCTCATGCAAAGTGATGAGAAAGGTGGAGAAAAGCTAAATCCATCAAAATCTATCAATTCCCAGTCTTCTTAAGGAAAGTACATGGAAATAGCTTTGATAACATGTTTTTTAGCCACAGGAACAGGACAGACAAAGTGGCAGTTCTTGAATGGTTTGGCTTCAATCCCCTGCAATATGTTAATGGTTTGCATTTAGGAGGGGTGATTATAAAGTCCAAATCTGATGTGCAGCCACGCTGCTTTTCCCAGATCTATTCTCAGGGTTAAATCTGGCTTCATTCCCCTCCTTCTCAATGAGCACTGAATATGAAGATGAGGTGGATGGTACTGTTGTCACCTGGATATTGCATTGCTCCTGGAAAAACAGCCTGGGCAAAATCACTGACTCAGACATGAACCTGATAAAAGGATATAATGGATGCATGAGGACGAAATATTTTCAAGAATTAGCTAATGCACTGTTCTCACCCTTTGTTGCCAATTAGTGCTCTACATATGCCTTATATAAGGAAGACTGAATGATAACTCAGTGTTATTTTTGCAAATGTGAAGATGAGAAGGGGGACAAGTGAGTGAGAACTCTGAGAACAGTGGTAGCAACATATGGAGCTTAAAAGCGTGTCTTATGAAAAATATGCTCTAGTTCTCCATATTTATGTGGTGTAAATGGAATTACAATGAAGTTGCTGCTGCTGCTCTCCAGCTCTGCCATGCCACGCGGGAAGCGCAGAGCTTTCCCAGCTGGCAGTGCCAGCAGAGAGAGTCCACCAGAAAAAGCTGGGGTCAAGGGGGATGGCAGGGATGAAAGCCATAACTGCCAGCTGAACACTTTATCTGAAAGTTGTATCCTGGCTCAACTAATTATAACTTTCCTTTCCTTCTCAGTTCGCCTCCAGGCAATAATCATTAGGGCTGTATGAGTGTGTTTATATTTACTGAGAAACAGCGAATTTGCTGAACAGTGTGATTTAAAGTCTCAGAAGCATTTGAATGCATCAAATAATTGTGGCTGGAAAAAATCCAAGGCTTAATTGGAAGTTTTCTCTTTGTTAATCCTGTAACTAATTTGGTGATTAGGGCATTCACCCTTGATGTGGGAGAACTTTATTCAGTTCCTCTCTCTACCTCAGGGGCACAAATCCAAACTTTCCAAATCTGAAATACACCTAAGCACCAGATCTCACCCTCTGCCTTTCCTACTGACCTGCTTTCACTTTGGTTAAGAGAACAGTCACTGGGACAAGGACTAGGACCGAGATGCCTGCAATCAAATCACCTAAATTAGAGAGTATTTTTCTTCTTGCTGTCTGTTTCATTTGCTGGTAAAGCTTTTTGTGCAAAAGGGAACAGCTCCAACAAAATATTAAGGACACTATTTTAGGCTCTCATGTAATATTCTGCTCCAGGAGAGTTACTAAGAAGGGAGACTTTGGCAGAAATTCCTGCTCTGAACCAGTTAGAGAAGGAATTTCAGTCCAATTCTTTTGCCTTTAAACAAATTCATGTTGTTGACAATACTTTGACATGGATAAGGTTCAGAGACATCTTCAGCTACTTCCTAGAACAGTGTAAGGGGCAGTTCAGAGGCTGTCGTGACTCGAATACCTCTGACTTACTCAGTAATTCCTAGCTGGTTCCTTCACAATCCTGTTCAGCTGTTGAAGCTGGGTTAATTAATTTTGGGGTGAGGGACAATAAATGACTGAAAGAAGGTAGGCATTGAATACTTAAAGACTTCCCTGCATCACCCATTATATGGTCTCTTTTCCCATTACAGAAATAAACTCTACTTCCCTGTCTATTTCTTCTAACTAATAACCTTTTTTGTTGCCTGTTATGTCCAATACAAACTATAACTTGTCCTGTGTCATAACCTTTCTAGTGTTGCTCCCACATGCTGGTGCTGTTCCTCTGTTCTTGTCCTTAAATAGGTGTCATCATTTAAGCTTTCTGTATAGGTTTTTTTTTTTTTTTTATTGTGAGGTCACTGAAGAGCTCTAAATGCAGTCATATTGTTTTATCACTGTTCTCTGTACCCTTCCTTTGCAATAGCATAGTTTGTTGCTCTTGTATTTGACAAGACTCTTTCAGCTCTCCAGAACACTTCCATCCTTTATGCTTTCTCTCCCAGGAGACCCTTTCAACCTATTCCCTGGGTAGGCTGAATTCTACTTTTCAAGATGGTTGCCCTTCCCTTCTGTTCTCACTGATTCCTTTCCTTAAAATAGCAGGTTCTTTTGCTTCATTCTCAGCTTCACTGAGCTTACTTCCACTTAGTTTTCCCAGTTGTTTCCCATTAATATCTATCAAATCTGAAATATTTGCTTCTCTAGCAACTTTCATCTTTAGCAACAGTCTCCTGCTGTACCTCCCAAAGCTTGGGTTGTCCCCTAAGCATTACCACTGACTGCAGAAATAAATCCCTTGCCTTCTCCTGAAATGGTAGGTTCCCACAATGACTTTAGCCATGTTCTTCATGGCCTTTATCTTCAACCAAGTCAAAACTCTGCCTTCCACCTCTTCCAGAAACTGAAAGTTGGAACATGCTTTTTCTTTTTTTCTTGGTTTGTTTGTTTTTTTGTTTTTTGTTTTTGTTTTTTAAACGTAGGTTGCAACATCCCTTTTTTCCTATACAGTTACTTTAGTTTCTGAAACAGAGACTGCTGTATGCTTGGGCTTTTTACTTCACTGTTATGTTTGCTTTTTGTTCATAGAAGGGTTGTGCTGCTGGACTGTTGAACTCGTTCTTCATTTGGAATAGGTAAGGATTTTAGCCAGAGAAATGCTTAATTATTAAACATTGTATTTCCTTACAGTTTCCAGAATAGCTGTTTATGAAAAGATTCCATTTTAGTTTGGATTTCATGTGAGCTGTTGGTAATTACACTCAGTTTAAGAGCAATGAAATGTTAATTAAAAATCTAAATTGTAGAAGAATTTAGGAGAAACTGGCTAATTAAACAATATGATCATTTGTAATGGTTCCAGTTGCCCAGTAATGTAATTTGGAAAAGAAATTGTTTGAGAACTATTTTAAATAATTATGGGAGATAATTATATGTTGGTGTTTGCTTTGCAAAATATGCACCACATAGTGAAATATCTTTGAAATTGCTGCACCTGAAATATAGGAATGGAAAGAACTGTTTGGGGATTACAAATGTGTTTGGAGTGGCTATCCAATTATAAGTAAAACATTATATTTTTCCCCTGAATGAAATTGCCTTCTCCAAGTCCTACCTTCATCCTTGACTCATCTTACAAACCATTCTTCCAAAAGACAGAGTGAGCTTTTCCCCAGGACAAGACAGGCAGTAGAAAGATACTCTACGTAGTGTCACTGTCTTCAAACTGCCCTTATGTTTCTTTGTGTCCTGAAATGGTGCTGTACAGGGGAAAGGAGGTTCCTGGAAATCTCAACTATGAATTATTCTGCCAAAATAATTTCGGTTATACATACATTCTGAGGAAGGTGACAACTCTGAAAATAGGTGAAGACACTATTCTACAAACTCTTCTACCAAAATAATATCTAATATTATGAGTAAATCCATAGACTAAGCACTTCCTCCAGTGGTGGATCCTTTTGTGAGCAGTTGAGTGCTGAGCAGTCTTTTAGATCCGGCTTGCTTCAGGTAGGAACCTGGCCTGTTCTGGAAATCCCAACCCTTTTACAGGTTTGATGAAATGCTTCTGAATGCTTCTTGAAAATACAGAAACCAAAATATTTTTCACTGTGTAGAACCTAGTAGTGTTTTCTTCTGATACTGAGCCAACAGCAGGTGTACGAGTTAACACAGAAGACATCAGAACTGTGCTAACATGAGTTAGTTTGAAGAGAGGTAAGGCAAATGCCACATTAATTCTGTTCTCCCCTAAAGAGTATAATCTGTGATGACTGATAGAAGTGTTTTGAAAAGAGTATTTCAGATAACAAAGCGCTGAAGAATACTGATGAGAAGGTATTTCACCTTCTCCTTATTACTGTAAAATCTGTGAATGTTCCCATCTTACAATGTTATGAAACACACTTTGTTATCTTAGCAGATATTTTCTTTTTAAGCAAAAGTAAAATTGTCTGTAGTTTTGGATAAATTTTTAATGAGAAGTCTGAGTATTTCTCCACATTTTTCTGCTTCTTTATGACGAGATTGGTCTACCAAAGACGAGGAATCTACCCTTTCCTCCAAGAGTATGATCATCGTTGGGGTTTTCTGGACTATGAGGCGTTCCTTTTGCAGTTCTGGTTCTCATTATTTGTGTTGCTTGTGCTTTTTATTGGAGAGTAGGGAGTTCACCCTGTTTTAGCTTCGATCATATTTTCTAAAGCTGGGAGTTGAGAGAGAACAGGATTACTGTTTGCTGGTGCGTCCTAATTAAAAATGAAAGTAACATTTCTAGAGAACAGTCAAAAAGCATGAAATCTGAGACACTTCTTAGTCAAAAAAGATGGGATCAAAGAATGCAGTACTCAAAGGCTTTTGATTAAATAGTATTTCATGAGAGAGACACAGGAATGGATTCATTGGTATTTATGTCTACTACTAGCATTGGAAAACAGGTGTCAAACAGTCCGTCCCCCTACCAGGGCAAAATCTTTCGGGACTTTTCTGCCCCCTGTTCTCTGTTTGCCTGAACCCCTTTGGCCCCATGCATGGGTGTGACTGCCTGCCAAGATTTAGTCCTTTATGATTTAAATCAAAGCTGTGTTTTTGCATTATGTGAGTTAAGTCAATCTATTTGAAATTTGTGATGCTAATTTGCTCTGGACTCTGACTTGATAGCAGATGCCAAGTTCCTGCTCAGAACAAATTTTACAGCTCACTTCCTTTTTCCCTAGCTACTGGAAAGTGGGTGAGCATAGGGTCAGAGTTGATTAAACTTATAGGCAGGCCTTCTGTACTGCATGTTTTGGTTTGGTCTTTGTTTTCAGTTTAAGGCAGACATGCTCAAGATGCAAGATACAGACCTATGCTTCTTTTGCATAAGATATGTTTTATTAATTTAAAATAAATAAAACAATGTAATGATCAGAAGCCCTGATTAGTTAACGATTCATGCTAATAGGAGGAAACAGGATTTTTTGCATCTTGCATACTTCTTTCCCCCAAGGTACAGTAGAGAATGTTTCTCTCCTGAAAGTATCACCTTTTGCACAATTGTTTAATATTAATTTAGCCTTAGGGAAGGTGGCAGGTTGTCATTCCCGACCTCCAGTTTTTCTTCAGACAAAGCAGCAAATGGGACAAAGTGTCCTTTGGGTGAGAACTCCAACCATCTTCAGTCCTTTAGTCTCTTCCAAGAGGCTACCATATTCTGTGGTACTTTTTATGTGGTTATTGGTCTGGGCAACTGAACAGCAACCCTCAAATATGTCAGTATGGTCACAATACTTTCAGGTACAGAAAATAACAGCTAATTGTAATTGGGAACTTTCTGGATCATGCTGGTGTGCTTCGTTGGATGGGTGTAATTCTGTCTTGTTCAAATGACTGTAATTACTCTGAGTTAATGAAGCAGCTATTACACTTTATGAAGCAGAGATTTATAATTTTGTCATCAGTGATACTTGGGAAACTTAAGAAGAGATGGTCAATGGAATTAGGAAATTTTTGTAGAAAAATGTAGTCTTTATACATAAATGCTGCTGCATAGAGGAAGGGATAGGTTAGCAAAATTACAGATTACCAAAAAAAAAGGATTCAGGCTCGATAGTAGGAGTATCTTTTAATGGTGAGGGTAATGAAACACTGGAATGTACTAGATGATGCGACAATTTCCATCGGCAATGCTGAAGGTTTTTAAGAATATTTGTCAGGAAGGCATGTGTGCATCGTCATTACTAGGTGACCGTTTGAGTGGGTTACTGATTTTATTCACTACACTTTGTATATGCAGGTAGTTCAGGGCTACATAGGCAGTTTGAAGCCATAGATTTCAGATCATTTCTGCTTTTGTGGAAATTCAGCTGAGGCCTGGATCATGAGCTGTTCATGATGCTGCTCTGTGATTTGTAGATGACCATGAATGAGTATGAGATGAGACTCCTAAACCCTGCTGTGTTAAGACTTCGATTCCTAGAGTTTAGGTCCAGAGAGACACCCAGTCTGATGACTTTCCAGGGCTGCCTAATTGCATTTTTGAACTCATTACTTATTCTCTAAGGTCTCTACATGTTTAACTGCAGTGGCCTGGGAAGGTTCAGGCCCTGTAGGTGTTATCAGATGAATTTAGGAAAGTGGTGTATAAATCTTCAAGAGATGCCCAGAAAACAAGATATGGTTGGGTCTGAAATGGATTTTGATGGTAGGCACTTCTACATTATTGTTCATGGTTAGAGCTGTCAGCCAGGGGGCCAGGGACACAGGTTCTGGCTGCTGATCATCCTAGAGAGGAATGACTTAACCTCCTGGTAAGAGAATTGTCCTGACTATTAGGTCTTGAGCTGTCCTCAGCAAGAGCTTTCACCTTCTGTGCTGTGGAAGCTGGGCTCAGGAAGAACACGGTTAAGAATGCTGCTTTAATAGATCAGGAGGATGCCAAACTGATCTTTCCAGCTCAGGGATTCCCAGAATATGGATGTAAATTACACCATTACTGATAAAAACTAAATGCAGCCTCTTGGATCTGAGTGACTGAAGGTGCCTCTCATTTCCAGTTGGTACCCTATTCTCTCACTGAAGGAAATGGACTCACAATTTGAGGAGGCTTAGACTCCCTCTGGAAGTGCACAAGTTCCTCGTGAGTTAATAGAGGCGAGAAGATACTCCAGTTACATGGACTTTCAGCGGAACATACTTGCCCCAGAGAAGAAATGTAAGTAGTTGTGGTGGGCAGATAGGATGCTTCCTGCTCCCCTGCTCTGGTCCACATGAGTAACTTAGGCACATAGTTATTGTGAGTTGGATTCAACCCTTCTGTTTCTTAAAATAATATTGGTATTTGCTTTTCTAAAGCTGGAAGGCAGTGGATGTAAAAACTGATGTAAAGATATGAACTAAATGCATTTCCAGTATGTGCAGAAAGTTCAGGTCTTCAAGCAAGTGCTGATGATCCCTAAGAGTGACAGCTTCATGCTAGTGAGAGACAAAAGGCAAACTCTTATATACCAACTGTATGTATAAAAAAGTTAAGGAGTGTTGTCTACTTGGTCTTCAGTTGGCCAGCTTGAAAACAAGCTAGGTGAAGAATATTTGCCTTCTGCAGACCACGTCCTTTCAGGCTGGAGGTGGACACCAGCGAGACAGCGGCCAGTCACGCGGGAGGTGGTTGGGTGGCGGCACAGAATGATGCATCAGGGATCTGGAAATGTTGTGTACCTTCTGTTCCCAAGTATCTCTCAGTGCCACCTGGCTTCCATTTGCAGTCCTTGCTCCAGTGAGGCTTATAACCTGAAATGTTACCGAGAACCACTAACTTTCTCAAAACCTCTTGACCACTTGTAGTTGGGGCCCTCACTGCTACTTGGGGAAATGTGTTTACAGACCTATAGGAAAAAGCACAGTTAGCCAGTGTGGCGGTAGGATAAATTTTTAACCAAAACAGCTCCTATTAAGAATATTTTTATTCAGTTCTGCAAGGGATAGTGTCTTTGAATCTCAGTTAAAGTTTAAGGCCTCAGTCAGGCGTGCGCTATAATGCAATGTACTAACTGGCTCAAGTTCAGACAATTTTGACGAGGCAACAGATGAGTAAAAGGACAGAATGTAGAGAGAGGCATAGACACTAAAAACAGAAGTCAGTTTTTGTAAATTAACCGTCAAAGTAGTCATATTTAGTAAAGCCTGTGCATCACAACAGAAGACTTGCTGTTAAAGAAGGAACTGAAGGAGAACAGGAGCTGGTAATTTCCATGCTGAGTTCTTCCCAAGCCTAAGAAGAATGGAGGAAAGTATAAAAGAATAAAGAATAAAAAATAATTTAAAAAATGGGTAGCCAAAGCTGCTGGTAGTAGGAAGAAGGTGAGAGCTCACAGTAAGAAGACAAATTAGATTTCTTTTTTTTTTTTTTTTTTTTTTTAGCAAACAAATATCCTTTTACCATTTTTGCAATTTTTTCTGCTCTCCTGTGCATATTTATAACAGCAAAAGATGAACTGACAAACTACATAAAGAAATAGTAAAATTAACTGTCTTTTTCACTACCTTGTTTCAGTCACTGTCATGTAACGTTTTAGTTGTAACAATGTCTAATATTGTCACACAGCTTTATGATTTTTTCAAGTTGACTGAGCCCATTGAGCATTGAAATTCTGTAAGCAGATCTCTGATACTATTAAATTTGGGTATTACATATGTCCGTCTAAACAAGGACAATATGAACCTGTATTAAATTTGGGTTGAGTCATGCATAATTCCTCAGAACTTCGTATGGAAGTGCCGTAGCCTTTTCTCTTCTCTTCTCTCTCCCTAAACAAGGTGCTGCAGCACCTGTATCTCTTTGGCATAAATCAGTAAATCAGAGCAACTCTGGCTGTCATACCTCAGGGTGAAAAATTAAGATTCATTTGAATGCCATATCTGGAATTTAATTGTGTACAAGTTATACTAATAAAACTGAGGTTTTCTTAGTATGCTTTATTTATGTATGAAGGTGCTTCTAGAAAATGTGCTGTACATGGCGGTATAAGATACTGTAAATATTACGTAGATCTTTTTGGCATTCGTTTTTAGGGAGCAAGGTAGAATTCAGTAGCGTTCAGGGCGATGCCACAAAGTCTGGCAAACACCAGGATTTAGGTTTCTCCAAATTTATGAATGATGCTGGCTTCCTTTGCGAGGTGAGTGAGACCTGCTCTAAGTATTAAGATAACTTTATTAAACCAATAGAAAGGTAATCAACATGTCCATTTGATTTAATACAAAAGAAACCTAATTAGGTTAGTTTGTATTATTCCTACTGTGATCCAATTACCTAATTGTTCTTTGGGCAGGATAGACTTGCACGCCTGCTGGTACTAAAAACTGGTGTTGACCACAATACCTCTGGTAAAAGCGCTGAACTCTTCTTTAGTTTCAAAGCAACAGATTAGCGGGATGCTGCACAGGACTTTGGGGAACCATTCTTATTGAAAATGAGAATGAAAGGATGGAGGAGAAGGCAACTGAACTATTAGAGTTGGAATGATGCTTGGACTAGTACCAGTGCTGCTCTGACGGTGTGGGATGCATTTTGAGTGCTTTTCATGTTCGATCGGGGCACTAGCTGCAAAATATTGGGATAAATATCAGCTCTTTTCTGGCGCGCCTTTTTCTCTTTGCTTTGGGCCAGTCACTGTAACTGTGACCTGTGTGTACTTGTGTGAAGCCTCTGGAAACCGTTTCAGGTTCCTCAGGGACCACCCCAAACCTGGATGATGCAGCCTTTTGATTGCAAAGCTTTGTTCAGATAATATCAACGTTGTTTGTGAAAGTACTGCTACGATGCATGTAACCACTACAGACAAAACTGTATAGAAACGTCTTCAGAAGATGCTTTTCATAATGTTCACAAAGGATCAAACCCAAAATCATTGCAAAACAGGACTGAGCCATGCAGGAAATAGCACAGAAATGAGAAGGGTGAGCTGGCTTAAATAGAAAAGATTTAAAGTCTTTAATGACAGCTTAATGTAATGACAGTAGTGATAAAATAAGCAAGTATGTTTTAAGTGGTTTGCTTTAATCTTCTTTTGTATTTGTTTCCAGAAGACAGACCAAAGAACAGGAAAAACTGTAACCACTCATATGTAGTTTCTTCTAATTGAAACAATCTTTCACACTCAATTTTGAGTCCTCTCTTTGCAAACCCAGAATACTGTTTCTGCAGAACATTAATTTAGGCAGTTTAATCATTAGCAAGCTCCAATCAAATTATTCTGTTTAATTTTTATTATGCAGAAAACATTGTTTGATATATTTCATATTTGCTTATTATTTCACTCATGATTTGTGGCCTTCCCATTTGGATGGAAATGGGTGCTTAAAAAAAAAGCTAGAATTTTAAATCAGATTCTTAGTGATTGCATTTATTTTATCTTTATTACTGTAGTTCTGTCAATGTCTCTTTTCACTTCAAAGCAACAGATTTACTCAGTTTCAGTACTGTTTCTAGCTTCTGTTGGACTGAGTTTTCTGGCTATCTAAGCAGCTATCAATGTAGAGATTTCAACAGTGTGTCCCAGCAGGTAAAGTTTCAGGGTTATGCTTGCAGCCGTTCAAAGGAGGCAATGTTCTGTAAATCCTGTATCTTCGGTAGCCTTGTTGTTATCGTTATCAGGAGAGCTAATAAAACTGGCTAGCAGGCAGAGCTCAGCCTCTTTGAGCTATAGCCTGTGAGAGCCTTCACATTCTATGTTTTTCTCTCTTCTCTTGGGCATGCCCTGACATGAAGCACCAAACCAACCAATGGCTGTAATGGCTTCACAGCTCAGAGCCTGTTGAGATGTGTCTGAAAGGTCTTTCAGCTGCCTACCTGTACCGTTGCGCACCCATGAATACCTGTGCATGTCCTTCAATTGTTGTATTTACTAGGTCTTCCTTCTTACCACGTAATTTGTATTCATGTGCTGGCAGAGGACAACAAGCTTTTCAGCTTTTTCAATTCAGAGTTGGTGTCTTAACTTTTGATGAACTTGTGCAATCAAAGAAAATATGCTCTTGACACCTGCTAGTTGTGCTGAAACCAAAAGTAATTAAGGAAAAAGCTCCAAATAAAAACTAGAAAATTCTAAATGACAGCTTTTCTCCATTCTAAACACTAAGTTAATTCAGCAGCTTAAAGGACTGTAAGATACAGTGATATCTATGAAACTATATTGAACCCCCAAAGTTTGGATTTCTCCTAATTGTCTATTTGTTAAATCAGTGTTATGTGATTTATTAATTTGTAGATGATTAAGCAACATATGTTAACTTTTGAAACACATTTGTGTTATTTTAATAGAGGGCTTTAAACTTGAGTAGTTTGTCAAAATTACCCATTTATTTGTCAACAACTATATTTTAAAGAGAGAGGATATTTTTCTATGAGTTTTTTTAGGTCATACATTTTTGTCCATCCTGACATCAAGATGATTTGTGGAGTGACTATTATGCTTTGGGTACTTTTATAGCACTTTTCAGTTTATGGGCTGTGCAACGTTTGTTTTGTGACTTTAAACAGCATTATGATTTCTGTAAGCATTTTATCTTCATGGATATAATATAATCAAATTTGTATTTTGAAGCCTATAAAGTGATTGCAAGAAGAAAATGCTACGTTATTGCAATGGAAAGGCAGCTGTCTCTGATAGATGGCTTACTAAAACATATTAGTTTGATTTTGGAATGAGTTAGTGTCTTTATTGAGCATTCCTTTCCATGCACACTGAGCATTCAGGTTGGGTTTTTTTAATTCACTTAAAATCTTCTTTCAGTTGGCTGTGTTATAGTAGATGTTGAAGGAAAGTTAACTTGGTGTGTTCTGCAGTTCCCCTGTTTTTTTGAAGAGGTTTCTTTTTTCCGATAGCTCTGATTTATGATCTGTGACCTGCTTTGTTAGATGCTCAGAGTTACTTTGAATGCATACTTAAGTTTAACAGTTGTGATCCTCAAGGTCCTCAAGCATTTGGTCTTGTGTTAATTTACCTGCAGGGGACTATTATCTTGTCTTATTAGCTTGAGGTCATTATTTCCTGTCTGAATGAAGTGAAACCCAATTAGTATTCTCAAGTGTTTCAAATGTTAATTTGGAGAAAAGAGAAGGAAAGGGAAAAGCAAAAAGAAGAAAAAAGAACAAAGAAATAGAAGGATTTGGCCTTTAAAATACAAAGCTGCAGTTCCATTTCTAGTTACAGTGATGCAAAGCTACCATAAAAAAGTTTTATCTTCCAGGGTTGATTTAGGCGCACTTACTCCTGACTTCTGCTGAGATGAGAACCTGTCAACAGATGCCTGCTTTCCAAGGGGGTGTCTCTGCTTCTCGTAGCAATGGCAGTCAGCGCTGTATTTTTGATTGGTTTCAAGGGAGTCAAGAAAAAACATCCAAATCCTGCACATGCATGGATGATGCCATGTGCATTTCCATTGTACCTGTAGAGCACCTGTTCTTGGTGGTACTCAGCAGTTCCAGGTCCCCGGAATAGCATTCATACCTGTGATGTTGGTGCCTGACCTCTGTTTACAGCAAGAAGAAGAAATCTTGCACGCAGATCTGCTACACACAAAACAGATCCACGGTGCACAGCAGTGCCCTAAATTAAGAAATGTTAAGTGGTGCAGTTCAGGCTATATCTTGAATTCTGACCCTTTCCAGGCTTAACTGCCAGCTTTGAGCCATTGAAAGATGGTCGAGGATCCTCTCCGGGAGTCTTGTACAGGTGCTGGTCTTTGGTAACAGATAAATGGTGCAATCTTGATTTTAGTCTAAGGATGCCCAAACTGATGGGGAATGGGCTTGTTTGGGTTTAGGGGCTCTTTGTTCCCCCTCCTTTCTTTGGTTATGAAATGAAGTGTTTCAAAATAACGCCGTATTAAAGGTTAAGCACAAATGAGTGAAGAGTCGTAACTCTGAAAACCAGTGGTCAGGTTACTCGCCCAGACAAAATTCTGGGGTACAATGCCAAGTATCAAACAGGGTGTTTTGTGTTAACAGGATAAAATATTAAGACATGGGTGTTTTGAGGACCTGACTCAGGCATAGGTAGCTGACCTACTCAGAATCATAGAATCATTAAGGTTGGAAAAGACCTCTAAGATCATCAAGTCCAACCATCAACCAACACCACCATGCCTCCTAAACTAGGCCCTGGAGTGCCACGTCTACACCTTTTTTGAACGCCTCCAGGGTTGACGACTCCACCACCTCTCTGGGCAGCCTGTTCCAATGCTTAACCACTCCTTCGGTAAAGAAATTCTTCCTGATGTCCAATCTAAACCTTCCCTGACGCAACTTGAGGCCATTTCCTCTTGTGCTATCGCTAGTTTCTTGGGAGAAGAGTCCAAGGCCTGCTTCACTACAACCTCCTTTCAGGTAGTTGTAGAGAGCGATAAGGTCTCCCCTCAGCCTCCTCTTCTCCAAACTAAACAGCCCCAGTTCCCTCAGCCGCTCCTCAGAAGACTTGTTTTCTAGACCCTTCACCAGCCTCGTTGCCCTTCTCTGGACACGCTCCAGCACCTCAGGTCCTTCTTGTAGTGAGGGGCCCAAAACTGAACACAGTGTTCGAGGTGCGGCCTCACCAGTGCCGAGTACAGGGGCACGATCACTTCCCTACTCCTGCTATAGATGCCTAAAACCTTTAATGAGGCTGGTGTCAGGGAGCACAACTGAGAAGCTGGGCAGCAGAGCAGGGGAGGACTCTGATGCAGTTTGGGTGCCAGGGCATGGACAGATGTGTGCCTGGAGGGAGGGCAGTCAAACTTTCCATGTTTTTCAGCATTAAGTGTTTGTAGACCATATTGATAGATATAGGTCAAGTTGCTAGTTACATAGGTTTGTAACACCTAAATAATTTTTACTTTTAGCCTCGGAAATGAAGCTGAGCTGATGGTACAGTCTGCTTTAGGAAGCACGGTATCAATAGTATCATCTTAGTCTATTTTATCAGCTACTGTATTCCTTAGCCTTATCGTCTTGCTATTTCTGTAGCAATTGCATATCTATGGAGATTAACAAACACAGAAACAGTTTCCCACTATCAGATTCCTCTATGTTAGTTATGGCTGGAGTTTCAAGGTGTCTTGACCAGCAATATTTTAGCTAATTCAAATATCAAATGGGGAATTCTAAATAAAAGTGAAATTAGTTGGATCCAGAGTGAAGGTAACGGTTGATTTTAGATTATGGTCCTAGTAGATTATCCGCAAAAGGCTGATTCTGTTCCGTAGCATGTGGAATTTCATGTGGAATCGTGTTCCTTGGATAGAGAGCCTGGAAAACTGCTGTTTTCCAGGCAGTGTGTTGCCAGTTTCTCACCATACAAATTTAGTCAGGTAAGAGTTTTAACAATACCCTTACTGCACACATTGAAATATTTTGTGCTTAGTTTTAATGTCTTATATTTATTCAATTTTGTAGGAAAGAAAAAAATGCAAGCTGAGATTATTTTCTGTGCGACAAGGGGGAACGGTGTTAAAGGTCTTCATTGCTATGTAGCTGCCTTCAAGAGATTGCTCTCAAAATGCTGGATCTGATTTTCATTACTAACTCAACTGTTTTCACCTCTTCAGGAAACGGAAAGTTTCCCATCAAGTGGGAGTGATTTAAGGCAACATTTGGTATCCTGATGTTAAAGAATCAGTTGATTGTGTTTAATTAGTCAGACTCAGGAGTGCGTCAGCAACACTTCAATGAACACTGTTTCTCCCTGTCATCAGCTGTGACTTCCATGTTCAAAACTGATGCATGATTTTGAGGCAGAAGTGCTTATCTGGAGAGCTGAGTAACAAATGGGATATGTAACTTCCCATCTTAAGGTTACTGATTTGAATCCAGTCTTAATAATGAATAATGTTGTAAAGTTATTTAAATATCAAATGGGAAACTGTAAATGAGAGTGAAGTTAGTTGGATCCAGAGCAAAAAGGTATATTCCCCAACTACCTGGCAGGCACAGTCATTGCCAGAGGATTTAGTTGTATTCTGTTTTGTTTAAAACTTTAGGGCCAAGGTTGGAAAGATCCTAATAGTAATTTTCTTGGGGTAAGTCTAATTACTTCATTTTCTTGTTTTATAAACTTACGTGAGACTACTCAGCAAATGCTTAATTGCTGTATTAGTATGCATATAGTGCTGGGCTGAGACCCTCTAAGGAAAAAAAAAAAAGACTATGTTGTTTCCGGAGAAGCAGAAAAAAGCGTGATGTAAAGTAGAACAAAGTGTCTCCATGAGTGAAGGGCACAGAGGAGGCTTTGGTATTTCTTGAAGTAATGCCACAGATATTATTTTGTATCACCTTGCACCCTCTGTGCATTTACGGCCATGACCATTGAGATATCGGCTGTGCAAAATTCTCCAATTCTGGAAACTGCTTTTTCACAGAGTGCTTTGGTCTATGTTAATTGCCTGCCAGTTCTTCCACATGTACTAGCAGATAAGGACTACTGATGAGATGCTAAGCTTAATGATGTTAACAATGACTAAGCAGCAGGCATGTTAGGAGGATATGCAAAGAAGGAGGTTGGGAGCAGTGTGTCTAGTTGTAGAACAAGAGAACCGGTGTCTGGGAATATTAGCGCTCGAGACTTGCAGAGAATGCTCAGAAGATTTGAGCAAGAGAGAATAAAACAGGAGCATGTTTTCCCTGGGCAGGGCTGGGGAGAAGAGGTAAGGAGGAATCCTGTTTAACCAAGGGACAAGCCAAGGCCAGAGAGTGCTGTCCTAGCCAGAAGATGGGAGCAATCTCCACCATGACTTGGATACGCAGGATCCCATCCCTGGAAACATTCAAGATCTGTTAGTAAAATGCTCTGAAGCAGTGAGGGAATTGTGAGAGTGACATATGTTTCAGCATCCTGTGCCAGGTCTGTGCATGTAATGAAATTTATAGGGCATTGTGAGTGTTATACTGTCAATGAAGAGAGGCAAAGATGTCCACATTCAAGGAGAAAAGTGTGCTCATCAGAATTGTTGGGTAGAGGGCAAAGGAGGGCAGAACAAGCCCTGAAGATGCAGATTGGATAAGGTACGGGTTCATTTTTTGCAAAGTAATCATAGGATGGGAGCCGGCTCCCAACAGTTACACCAGAGGAGCCATGATAAGACCAAATCTTAGGGCTTATCCAGACCAAGGAAATCTCTTGAACCCATTGGCGCAGTGAACCGCTACATGAATATGTTCGGGTGAAGGCCTCTGTCAAGGCCGCATACGTGACTGTGACATCCAACAACAGTACCTCTGTGTGCTGGAAATGAAAGATCTGTTGTTATTCTGCCTTTGTTTGGTCTCTCCAATCTGTTGCAAGATTTTCTCCTGAAGTCAAGATTCAGAATAAAGGGAAGGTAACTTTTGAACCCCTTTCCCAGTAGAAGATGTTTCACATGTGTCACAGCAGGGTCATTGAAAAAGGGAAAAAGATGAAGTGCAAAGATGAAAATGGAAGTAAAGGCCTTAAAAAGAGAATTAATGAGAGACTGTACTTAACTTAGCACTTGACCATACAGTGCTGCTTCCTTCCTTTATTATCTCAGATCAGTTCTGTAGACGTTCATTGCTGTTTCGCTCCTTCTTTGTGCATTGAATACCTCACCGTATTCAAATGGATCTATAAATGGACATTGAACCGCTTAGCTGAGAGGAGGTCAACGGCTGAACCCCTTGTTGATTACATAATCATGATACAGTAGGCTGGCTTGAAGATAGCATTTAAGATAGGAAAGGCATCTAACATATCTTCAAAAGCTACTTGCTATTTGCACTTTGCCTTACTAGTGACAAATGCATGTTTCCTAAATAAATTCTCTTTCGACTCTCTTGTGTCACCATGAAACATACTTCAATCTAGTGACACTAGTTAAAATCTCAGTTACATTGACAAGGAGACTGAAGCACTGGTGAAAGGAGAAAAGGGTCTGGGTGGAACACTATTGAGCCCATAGAGAATATCCTTCATCTGCAACAGAAAGCAAAGATTTCTTCCTAAATACAAGAACTGACCTCTTCTGCAGCTGTGCTGTCATCAACTGCTCAATGAATACTATTTCACTTAGTTCATGAATATAGATGGCTAATTCCTCAGGGCAACTGATTCTATTAATACAAAGCATATGCACAACCACCACTAATAGCAGAACTCTGCTCAGTTTCTGGTGGTTTGACTTTATTCACTAGAGGGAAATGGCAATCTGGGAAGGAAAGGATGCTGACAATAGGGTTCCTAAGACTGCAGTAGTTTTGCTTTATAAATATAGACTTTTAAAGAGAGTGGTAATGAAATAATGTTCTTGGGCAGTTGATTTGAGACCTTCCACATGTCTTAATTTTGAGGCAGCTGGTGAGAGAGTTTTTGCTCTGAGTTCATTATGGAAATTACTATACAGTGGGATGATTATCATGCTTAAAGTTAAGCATAGCGCATAAGTGCATTCTGGGCTGACTGACAACAGGAGAAGTTGGGAAACTGACCTTGAGAAGATAGTCTCAAAATAGACACAAATGTATTTCCTTTGTCTGTATGGTAAAGTGTGGAGTAGGAAAAAACACTAAGTAATTCACACTACATCTAAAAGTAGAACAACATCAACTATAACAAAAAAATGCAGCAATATAAAATGTGGAAATAGTGAATCAGGAAGGGAAAGAGTCATTAAAATATGAGAGTGTAAGCACCGCAAGACCCTATATAGTGGGGCCAAGAAGCTTTTAAGTCTTTTGGCTCTGCAAAATACTACACTTTTGGCAAATGTAGACAAAGCTTCTTCATACATATAAGAAAAGTTAAAAGGTGTAGAAACCTACCAGCAGGAAAGCTGAGGGAAGAACTTCCACACTTTCAGTAGGAGCAGGAGGAATTTCCTTTGTGTGGCTCTTGAAGACCTTTTGTGTTTTTTCTCTCAAGTGACAAGAGGTTCAGCTTCCCAAGGTACTGTTGAATAGATTCCATCTTGAGTCAGCAGCTTGTACAGAGAAGGTATAGTTAGCATCTCTTTTGTTTGAATACACTGTACATTTTAGCTGCCTGAGAATTTTATCATTTGTAATTATTGGAATCTTCTAGTTTAATTTTCTACAGCATAGTTTTAAGTGATATATATTTTTCCTCCAGATGTTCTGGGCTGCAGCAGAGGTCCCAGTCAGCTTGTGAAATGTTTTGCCTATTGACTGGTGAAAACTGAAAAAGAAACTTTTCAGGTCATCTCTTCAATTCCCCTCTTTATGCAACATTACTTCCCAGCAAATATTCCTAAGTAATTTAAATTATGTAATTGATGATGTTTTCATCAGCTGTGATTACATTACATATTGCTCATCCTGTCTTCATTATATATCTTTGGGGAGGGTTACTTTATATTAAATATAGCTTGGTCTGCTTGGCTGGACATGTCCACCACAAATGTAGTACGAAGCCTTCTGAGGGGAGGCTGCCCTATGGAGCCCTTTAAGCCCCTCTGGGAAGGACCACCACGCCCTTTTGTCTGCTTAATACGGATGACATGAACATGATGCAATGCTTGTGTCAATGCTCATGCCACCATTGCTCACATATGGCTATGGACCTAAAACCTTAATTACTACTCATGTTGTTTCTCAGTGATATCATGGCACTTGCTTGACCAAACTCATCACTTCCAATAACATACACTGCAGGACACTGTAGTGGCAAAATTAATCTTGTGCCTGCAGGAGGTGTGCTGGGAGGAACCCTCTGAACAAATTGATATTGTCTCAGCCATGCTGCTTTTCCTCTGGAGAAGACGACAGTCAAGATGGCTTTTCTGCCAGTCCTTGCCAGTGTGGCTGTATCGTCCATGGACAGCCAAGGCCCTGGGCCTGGCAGTGAACTGGAACTGTTGGGACTGTATCATCCCATGTTGGGACATGAGGTGACTACTAGTGCATGGAAAACATGCAGGTGAGGACCTTTTCAAGGTCTGCTTGGGAGAGTTAGTGCTGTGTGCTTGCCTCCCTTGTATGACCTTTTGGGAGTTGTTACCAGTGCATTGGGGTGGCTGTCTTATGGACTCTTCTAACTTCCCAACTCTTTCAGGTCAATGCCTGCCCAGCTTGGTGGAAAAGTAGTGATAGAGGTGTTGAAGGCATGACTTAATGCCTGTGTTACCTAATCTCTTTGAATTCATAGGTGTTTTCTGGAGCTGTGCAACTTCTGTGTAGAGTAGAAGATCAATCCAAACCAGAATAGTGAAGACCCGTGCCTGCAGCAGCAGTCAGCATGGACCTTTGCACCCCCTGTACATGTGTGGGGCGTGCTGTATAGCACTGTCCGGTCCCCTGTTGGTGAAGGCTGTGAATACCGCTGTACCTTCAGGAGTGGACTGAATGGGACCAAGGGCATACACTTAAATGTCAATGCCTTACCAAATGTAATTATTGTAACATGAAGACTAAAAAGTGTAGATGCCCCAAACGGCTGCTTATCATGTCTTCTCTCCGACCCTAGTGAGGGATGGGGAACATTGTCATACCCCCTACATGCCTCTTGCATACTCCTGGTGGCCTGGATTCATTGTCACTCCTGACCAGAATGGCTGCACGTCTTTCCCAACCCCATGTGCACTGGAGTTGGTGTGTGACACTGACACAATCTCCAGCACCCTCATGACGCCACTCCCTACCTTGTATCTTGAGGTACAGCCACTTCCCACAGAGGCTACTTAATGGTTTACCAGTCCTGGTGCATTCAGCTCAGGGGAAAGCAAGGGAAAGTCAGGAGGTTATTACATTTTAGTTATCTGTGGCTCTGCAAGGAGCTGACAGGAGACAGTGGGAGGAAAGGGGAGCTTCACAGGGCCATGAGAATAGCAGCTGCAGTTTGGGAGGGGGAAGTGGGACAGGTGTGAACGAGGCAGAAGGCAGACTGGCTACTAAGGCCCTGAAGGATGAAAAGAGGTCCTTGAAGAAACTTTCTAATCCTCCACAAGGGAGATATGACCTTTCCCATTGCCCTCACCCTCTTTCAGGTGGCTTTCAGGAGAAGCCACCCATCTGTCCTATTTCTGGGCTTTGGGCTGAAACACTCTGTTCAGAGGCTAGCCTCTCCTTTCCCATCTCCCTCTGGGCATGCAACACTCCTTGCACCAGGGGGTCTTCACAGCCAGACCTTTTCAGTCCCAGACGCTACCCCAACTTCCGACACACAGAGTGCTAGGGCCAGGCTCTCCCCATGCCTGGTCCTATGTGCAGGTTCCAGCTGGCTCCCACGGACCCACCGCAGGACACACCACAGGAGCCCCTCAGCCAAGCTGCCTGGACAGGCAGAGAAGAAAGGGGAAAAAAGTGAGAAACAGCAGAAGGAACAACAGCAAGGTTAGAGAAGGAGGAGGAGGTGCTCTGTGGTGCCAGATCAGATATCCCCTGCAGCCAGCACTGGAACAGAGGAAATAGGAGAGGGAAGAAGCGGCAGAGAGCAACTGGTATGTACTGGTCATACCCACACACACACTGCCCCTGTGCCGCTCAGGGCGGGTAGAGGAGTCTAGAGTGAAGTTGAACATGGGAAAGGGAGGAAGAAATGTGTTGGTTTAATGTTTGTCTTGTTTCTCATTACCTGAGTCTATTTTAATTGTCAATAAATTAAATTAATTTTCCCCAAGTTGTGTCTGTTTTGCCCATGACGGTAGTTGCTAAGTGATTTTCCTGTCTTTATCTCGACCCATGAGCTTTCTCATCCTATTTTGTCCCCTTGTCCTGCTGAGGAGGGGGAGTGAGTGAGCAGCTGGGTGGGCATTTGGCTGTTAGCCAAGTCTAACCCACCACAGAGCTCTTGCATAGGTTGGAAACGGGAGGTGCTGATGCTGGTTGTCACCGTATCAAAAGATATATGATTCTAGTTATTGTGTGAGACCTGCTGATGTATGTGCGTGGTGGACAGTGAAACATGTTTTTGTGGTGGTGCTTATAGAAGGCAAACTGAACAGTGGGTAAGGTGGCAGCCATTCATGGTGGTCTGATCAGGTGTGGGTTCGGCTGCAGATTTCACCGTGTTTGCTCTGTCTGTGCAAATTGGCAAGCTTGCTGTGCCTTCGCTACAGCCGTGTTGCATGGCAAATTAATCTTACTTTGCTGTTCTCTGCCTGCCTCTACTTTCATTCCTGCTTTTGTTGTCTCTGTCTCTTTTGGTATACCAGTCATGCATATTTGTCTTAGATGTTTATCTCCTGTATTCTGCCTAGGTACTGTTTTCTGCTCATTCTTTTCACTCCCCCTGATCTAGCTGCTTCCTACTCCCAATTTAATATGTCAGATTAGAAATTAGTGTATTGTTTATTGCTTTGAAGTTGTAAATGAGGATGTTATGTAAATCCAAGACATCGGTACCATTCTGGACTCCTCTTTATTTGTCCTTGTTTCATACTGTTTTCACTTATTATCTGTTAGCAATCTTAATTTATATTCTTCTAAGAGAGTTTTCAGTGTGTGTGCATTTATTTTTCAGGTGGAGTTTTGGGTGGTACGTCATTATGCTCTGACTAAATTCTGAAAACATTGCTTCTGTTTAATTCCCTTACTGATTCTTTAACTACAAAATAAAATTAAAATCAAGGTTCTTCTTTTTGAGCCAAGTTTTAATATTTTTGGTAGTAACTAACATTTTTTCTCTAACTCTTGCATAAATAAAGAGTTTCATTTTGAGTGGTGTAGCCAGGGAAAGTAGGTAGATCCTTTAAGTATAAAATCGGTATCTCCTCACTCGTAACTCTGGCTGAAATCAGCCTGTTGAAAGTCTGAGTAAGTGTATTATAACCTGAGGTAAATGCTAAAATCTTGAAAATTATTTGCATCTGTTACAGGATGTATTTATTCAGCTTCATAGTTTTATTCATATTCGTTTCTCGAAGTATGGAAAACACAAAGCACTGTTTGAGCTCTGAGGACAGGCTGTTTGGCTGTGCTAGGTACTGGCTCGGTATTTTGATCTTGAATTGGGGAAAAGGGTGAGGCTATTTTGTATTTGTGTGTGATCATTATGGTTTTAATAATACAAAGAGATGGCCATTGCAAATGCAGCCTTTCTTCTCTATGTGAAGATAGAGCAAAAGAGCAGGGTGCAGGTGGCATCCGGGAGGAATTGCATTTCTATCCTCTTTGGAGGATAGAAACTGAGTGAATTATTGAGTTCAGTAGTACAATTTATAGTGATTTTAATTACGTAGGTCTGAAGCCTGGCAGAGGAAACCACTGAAGGAGATGTGTTAGTGGAAGAGTCTGTGTGTTGCCTCTCCTCTGCCAGGGAAGTTCCGTAACGAAGTAGGGATACCTGTGTGGGATATCTTTCTTAAATGCTTTCTCAAAAAGGTTTGCAAGCTCCTTGTTGCCCAGGTCTGTCTTTGTGTTGGGCAAAGTAGATTTGGGCATGCCTGAGGTGAGAGGGCATGTCAACCGTGACTGTCTGCATCTGGGAAAGGGTTTTTCAGTAAAGGAGGCATTCGTGTTGCAAGCAAGAGCTTGGGAGCAGAGCTTTATATGGAAAGAAAGTTTGTGCCATGTGGAAGTCTTTGGGGATTAAAGACACTCTGGAAGTAAACAATCAGGACCCACATTTCTGTAATGTTCCCCTTGTGGGAAAGGGAATGGCAGCTGTAGTTGCTTTACACTGTTCCCAGTGTAATCACTATCACATCAGTGCATTGAGCATTCAAGTGCCACATATTAGACCGGGAGGCAGATGTTTATGTCATGTTATTTTATTCCTCATCAATCAGCACTTTCCCAACCATCTTATTTTTAACTTGATTATTTACTAATGAGCAATAAAACCCACAATGCCTACAGCAATGTTTGCACAGTGGGTCGTGAAATAGCAGCACACACGCTTAGTTTTATTTCTTTTCATGTTTACCACAAATCAAATCCCTTCCTAATGTCTATGTTCTTGTTTAAACCTAAATCATAGCAGGGTATTTGTGCTCTTTCAGTTGTTTCCTTTTAGTTACAGTCACAACATTTTGTCCACTGAAGTCTTAGCAGCTTGTAGCAGTCTTGGAGACCAAGCCCAATAATTTCCCTAGAGGCTATATGTCGGGATGCTGGAAATTCATTTCTGATTTTTTCTTGCTTCCTTAGCCTACAGTAATTCTGATTTGTTATGAAGTGGATCAAAGCTAATAGGAAGTGAAGCATCTTTCAGTTAAAATAAGTAAAGGGGTTGAGGTGAAGGGGTCCAAAGATGCCGCGAGGCAAGATGGCTGTTAAATTTCAGAGTGACACATGCAAAGCTCTGTAGTCTTGAAACACGCTGCTTCAGATCATCTATCCGCACAGCCCTACATCTATAGAAAGCCAAAAAAGGTTTCCTCTGTCAGTCTTAAACAACAAAAGAAAATATTTTGGCTTTGCACCGAATATTCAGGTTTGCAACTTGAAGCCAGAGTTGTGAGAACTGAAAAGAGGACATGATCCAGGATGTAAGAACGATGTTGAGAGGAGTGGAGAGTAAACACGGACTCCGTTAATGTGAATGGCTGTCAGAAGAGGGATTGTAAAGCCACCGGTCATCAAATCCGTGAAAGAAGAAACAAAGAAACCTGTCATGTTTGTAGGAAACACCAAAGCGTATGGAATAGTAATGTAATTTTCTTGAAAACCGATGTAGATAACAGGAAGACAGAGAGTGTACGTCTGTTAAAAGGAAGTGAAGACTGAGAAGCCAGATTTGAAGCTATAATTGTAAAAACACAACAATATAAACTAGCCATTGCATGATAGCAAATTAAAAATAAAGTGCTGTACAAACTGAATTGTCTTTTCCTCTGCTGAAGTTCCAGTGTTACAAAGGTATGGCATCTGAATTACAGCATCCTAGTACTTCCCAGAGTATGCTAATCTGCCTGTATCATATCTCACTCTTTCCATGTTCCTTTTCTTGGAGGAAAAATTAAAGCCCACTGTGGCTTGGTTTTCTTTAATAATTCAGTATGCTGCAGCTCGGTGCGTCTGCTGCTGAGGGCAGTATCAGTGATGCGTGCTTCACTCTTGCAGCGGAGGGTGGTGTGGGTTGTGTTCATTCGTGGGTCTTCCTGGAGTTTATTTCACAGCCTCTGACTTGCTTCTGAAGAAAACCCAGTGGCTTGCATCTGTCGGCTTTCTCCTGGCTATAGATGACTCCATTGCTTGTCTAAACTGAAATGTTTGAGTGGCTGCATTAAACTCTGTAAATGTTTAAGCTAATTTAAAGTCTGCCATGATGAGATGGGTGATTATGGTTTCTGAGTGAATTCGTTGAGAGTAACTGGAAAACAGTGGGGAGAGCAGCTGATGGTTATTTTCAACGCAAATGCCTGCTCCTCTGCTCCTTTGTTGACTATATCAGTGTTAGGGCTTGTCTGCATAGAAACTTGCACTGTTGCAGATAAATGGGTTTTTTTCCATGTTAGTTAAATGGATAAAAATGTGGCAGATGGACTGGCCTTTACTTTGCATCTTGCGTATTCTTTTCCTCCAGCCAGGGATCGAACTGCCGCTACAGGAGATATTTCCTCTGTTCAAGGTGTGGTCCCCACTGTGAAAGTCTGAGAGCACATTATCAGAGAAGAGTTATATCTGCTCACCTTCAGGGTCTCATTATTGCTCAGCTGTATCATTGCACATTTTTAAGGTGTAGGGAGGGAAATAACACCCAGCCTACCAGAGCTCCTGTGATTAATGTGGGATTAGCCTGAGTAAGTGTAACAAGGTTTCATCTCCTCCTTTGAGGATGAGATGAAGGGGCAGATTGAGGCCAGCAGATGGGTAGCTGTGTGCTAAATGGATTAGCTCAGCATAACTCGCAGCAAGGCCAGGATGTAAATGATACTTGATCAACCTGGCCCGGATACCAGCAAGCAGTCTATCGTGGGAGGGTAAATCTAAGCCGTAAGGATGTGCCTAAGCAAGGACAGTGTTAAAATTGAGGGGGCTTCTTTCTTATCTTTTTTATAAAAAGAGATATAACTCCCCAAGAAGAAAAAAGTAACTTTTTCATTCTATTTTTTTAAAGTTTTGGGTTTTTTCCCCTGACTTCAGATACATTTTGCAGCTACAGTGGAAGATTTTCTCACAAAGTTCTCTATTTTTATTACCTGACTATAAAAGACCTTGAGAGCCACTTTCAGTCGTTCTTATAAAAGTGATCGGTATAGCAAAATCCCAGTATCTTCTTTGTAAAGTGCCAGTGTCTCCTTGAAATCTGCCTTGTCCTCTAGTAGGTAGTAGTTTTTTCAGCCTGAGTACACTGCAGAGAGTACGTTGCACTCTTTGCCTAATTTGCAGTAAGCAGACAGGAAAGATCCACCAATTCCAGCGTGTCTCGGTGCAACGTGTCTGTTCCTGGCACCTTGCTCCTCATTACCAAGCTCTGTTCTAGACTGGGAAGAAAAATGCTTGCACTTCAAAATATTTCCCAGCCCATTTGCAAACTCTACAACATGTATTATTTTCATCATGTTTAATAGCACAGCTCCTCATTTTCTTGCCCTTTTATTGCTGTTATGGTAATGTGGGCTATGACTTCATTTGACTTTTCTAAGTAGGCAGTATCACCTCTAGTTAGCATTTAGATGGGAAAATATCTGAAGGTGTTCGGGAAGTGTAATGGCTGTTCAGAATGTGACATGTATCCATCTAAAACGAGACTGAGAATATGCTGGGAAGTGATTTATCAGAAAATGTTCACTCATCAAAAATGAGTATTTTCAAGTGAAAATACCGGTTCCAGTAAAACCTTAGTAAAACAAACAGTTTAGATCAAAACAGGAGGGGCAATCCATGGTGTGTGTACTAACATGGTACCTAATGTCCTCATGGGGTAAGTGCATGAATTCATTAGTCGGGTCTTCCTACCTCTGTTCTTCCACACGGCAGGAGACTGCCCAAGCCCCCAGCCTACCGGCTGTCTCAGAGTATGTCTTCCATGCTGGAACTCTTCCACTGCATATTAAATTCTTTGGTGTAGCAGTTTGACCCTTGCAAGCTCCAGATGAATAATCCATTTGCCTAAAGGTCAATCTCCTTTCTGCATAGACAAGCTCTCAATCGCTCTTATAAAACAGGACAGCTCTAGCAGGAAGGACCTGGTGATCTACCCTAGAATGACAGCAATGTGGAACAGGATGGAGGAGGCTTAGGTTGTGTCCTTACTCTGAATTAGATGGGGAAAGGACTTGATTTTGTAAGTAAGTATGTAACCACTGTGGTGTGGAATCGATGCATGGCTTTTTCTCAATCTTTCCTGCTAGAGCTGTGCTGAGTTGTAAGAATTATGAAGTGTCAGTGGTGTGGAGAACTGAAAAAACATCTCCTTACACATTGTAATCTAAGGACAAATTTTTGTACCAATATAGCTGTTTCAGTTATGGGTATGTGTGAACTAGTATGTCTTTTCTGTATGACTGCTAATTTCTATGAAAGTGTCTTACACAGTTTGTTTTTCATCCTTCTTAGAGAAATTGCTAGATGTATATAGAATAACATCCATACAAGGTGAATTTATTGCCCTAATTTTATTGCTACAACTTTATGTGTGGTCAAACCAAAGCTGGTTCGGTTCAACTCTCTGAAACTATTAACTGAGGCGCCTGATACAAATTCCATGTTAGCCTGCATGCCTTTGCCAAACTCTGATGAAAATTGCAGCCTTCATGACCCACACCCCAAATTCTTTTGAAACTGGTGCTAAAACTCACATGGACTTCACAAGATCAGCTTCATCCACTAAAAAAGGGAAGTAAAGGAAAAAAGAGAAACAAAGCATTTTATGTTTCCATTGCTTTCAGCTCACTTTTGTCAGGTTCCAAAGGTTATGTACTTCATTACATTGGAATAGTGAGGGCGCAATCTGGCCTTGCAATTTAATTAACAATTCTGTTGGTGATGTGCTGACCAGAGCTGGAGCTTTCGCTGCCATAACTCTCTTGGCTAGGCAGAACTAAAAGGAAGAAAAAGGAGATGTTAGACTCTGAGGAAAGCAGGTGTTACTAGAATTGCACGCAGGGAGGAGAACTGTTGAGTAATAAATATAGAATTTTTTAAAATCAGTTTGCTTTCCTCGTGGCATCTCACTTTTATCATAAACTGTTGTGTAGTGTCATGGAGTTCTGTTAAGCAGATGGTGCGTTTTATCCCAGTGGTGTCTGCTTATTGCTCGTGGATGAAGTGATATTTCTGTGTAGTTAAAGTGCAACTTGAGGTTCTTTGGCAGTCCGAATTGTTATTTAGAGAGTCTTAAAATGTAAGTAATGGTTAACTTATTGCTCATTTTAGTTTATACATGCTTAGCAGTAGGCATGCTTCTAAAAATACAAGTAAACACAGATATCTAAGTGCACCTGTGGAGGTTTTCAACAAGCTTAGTCTCTTTTCAGGGGAAGGAATTGGTATTTTGTGCCAGCTGCAGGTTATATTAGGCAAATTTTGCAACAATAGGGTTAATGGAGAAATAGATGGAGCTTGTAGAGCTCTTTAGGAATAGGTTGGACAAACAGCTGTCAGGAATAGCGTTAAGTAGGGAGGGTGCAGTGAGTGACTGCCCGAGGTATCTCCATCAGCACTCACATCCAGTTCCTAACCTAACAGGTTTTCTAATCAGCCCCTCAGATGGCAGGTGGATGGATGGTGTTGGCCTGGTTCTTGAGACTAACGATCATGGAATTTGAGGCCCAGACTCTAGGCAGCTGCAGAGGAAATACATGTGGTTTTTTCCACTCCTGGTTTAGGCTTCCCAGGGAACTGGTAGGATGTAGATGTTGCAGAGGTAGCAAGTTTTGCCTTGCTTTGGTTCTTTGGTTTTGTGGGGGTTTTTGTTTGGTTAGTTGGGGTTTTTTTGGTTTTGGGTTTGGGGTTTTTTTTTTCCCAATTCATTTCTTCTTTCTGCCATCCTCACATCTGTACTGGTTTTCAGCCTATTTGAAGATTCCTACTTTGGTCCAGCAAAAGCAGATCATTCCTCCTGTTGGTTTACTGTGGGAGTCAAATTTGAGAACTCGTATGTGTTGGGTTGGAAACCTGGGATGCTACTGACAACCACTGAAATGGCAAAGCACTGGCTGGGTTGCTGGCTTTGTTCTTTCTGCATCACTGGAGGATTTCTAGGAGATTGCCCTGAAGTGCCATCACTAACTTGTATTATCTTTTAAAAGGATTTTAGCAGCTTGGGCTATATGTGAGCTTCCTTTAAAACTTTCTAAGGAGAATAGCTTTCTAAACAGCCATTGCACTACTTGCTGTTCCCTACCTCCTGCTACGTTTTAACACTTGGTGCATGAGATGAGCTATTAATAATTTGTACCCTACTTTCCTTACCATAAATAAGTGAAAGCTCTCCATCACATACTAAATACTGTGAAACATGCTAAATACTGTGAAACATTGTAATCAAAGGCATTATAAGCATGTTAGCCTCAAACTTGCCTGATGTTTGTTTGAATGCTGCTGCTCTAATAGCACCCTATAAATTATTCCTACATCTTGCAAGCTACAGGTAGTCTTTTGACACACACGTTCCACTTTCTTTTCTAGGCCACTTTTTTATTTTTATCACCGTTGTCTAAACTGTTTGAATAGAATGTCATTCATTTGTATCATTACTGGAAATACTAACTGTGTATCTGTCACACACTTCCCACACTACCAGTGAAGTTTGAACACTTAAAGGGTGGATAAAGGAATAGTAACAACATATGGGTCTTCCTAAGTGCCTCATACAGGACACAAATATAGTGCCCCTGCATAAGATCACTGCAGGGAGGGGTTTTCAGCCTTCCTTTTTCTCTGGTTTCCTTCTGCCCAATTCTTCAAAGGAGAAGGTGCTGATGGTGTCCCAGTGTGATTAGTGAATAGGACTATATCGTAGGTGCAGGCAATGCTTCATCTTAGTCTCTAGCTATATATCAACATTTATAAATAGATCGTCTTGATACCTTTTCAAGACAGCTAGTGTTGTGGTGATTTTATTTGATTTGCGCTTCTTCAGAAAGGATAATTATGACAAATGTTTCCATTACCTATTGCTAGTGCTTTGGGAAAGGAAGAAGTCTGTGACTGCAATTAGCTCCTGTAGACAGCAGGAGAACTTTAACTAAAACTAGGTTTGCTTTAGTGTTAACTGTTTCCTTTGCAGGGATCAGTACTCACTGCAGTCTGACTTTTCTGTGGGTAAGAAAGATGCTGAATGTTGGACACAGCATTTAGGCCAAGTGGGCACAATAGCTTGACATTGGGGGATGGCACTACAGAAGTCACACAGGTTTGAACCACGAAGCTTACTTGCTCCATTCCTCTCTAGACTGAGTTTGTCTGGTTGAAATTCTCACTTTCCAGTTTCTATGCATTCTGTCTCTGATTGTCCCAAGCTAATCCATCTCAAAGTCCTTGGCTGACTGCTTCCAAGCCTGCTGCCCCACTTGCTGATTCTGCAGTCTTCCTCCTTTTTCAGCAGAGACTCTTTCTGTGATGGACACTTAGCTCCCTCCAGTTTCAAGACTGACTTGTGAAAAATTCTCTAATCTTCTCTCACTTCACAAGATACTGTCCCTCACAGCATCCTTTTGGACAAGTTGTGCAACTGTGGGAGAGTGCGTTCATGGCGCGCTGGGTGAAGAACTGGCTGTAGGGCAGAGCTCAAAGGGTTGTAGTGAATGGGGCTACAACTGGCTGGTGACCGGTCACCAGCGGCGTTCCTCAGGGCTCAGCCCTAGGGCCAGTCCTGTTCAATACATTTATCAGTGATCTGCGTGCAGGAGTGGAATGCACCATTAGCAGGTTTGCTGATGATACCAAACTGGGAGGTGCTGTTGACCCTCGTGAGGGACAGGAGGCCTTGCAGAGGGATCTAGATAGATTGGAGCATTGGGCTACGATTAATGGCATGAAATTTAACAAGTTGAAATGCTGCATTCTGCACCTAGGACGGAGTAACACCGGGAGCAAGTATAAATTGGGAGAGGAGTGGCTGGAGAGCAGCCCTGCAGAAAGGGATCTGGGGGTGCTGGTTGACAGCAGGCTCAATATGAGCCAGCAGCGTGCCCTGGCAGCCAAGAGGGCAAACCGCGCCCTGGGGTGCATCAAACACAGTATAACCAGCCCGTCAAAAGAGGTGATTATCCCACTGTATTCAGCGTTGGTGCGGCCTCACTGCACTGTGTGCAGTTCTGGGCCCCACAATTTAAGAAGGATGTGAAGGTCCTTGAATGCATCCAGAGGAGGGCAACAAAGCCGGTGAGAGGGCTGGAAGGCATGTCCTGTGAGGAGCGGCTGAGGACTTTGGGCTTGTCTAGTTTGGAGAAAAGGAGGCTGAGGGGTGACCTCATCGCTCTCAACAGCATCCTGAGGAGGGGAAGTGGAGAGGGAGGTGCTGATCTCTTCTCCCTGGGATCCAGTGATAGGACGCATGGGAATGGCTCAAAGCTGCACCAGGGGAGGTTTAGACTGGACATTAGGAAGCATTTCTTTACCGAGAGGGTGGTCAAACACTGGAAGAGGCTTCCTAGAGAGGTGGTCGGTGCTCCAAGCCTGTCAGTGTTTAAGGGGCACTTGGACAGTGCCCTTGACAACATGCTTTAACTTTTGGTCAGCCCTGAATTGGTCAGGCAGTTGGACTAGATGATCGTTGTAGGTCCCTTCCAACTGAAAGAGTCTATTCTGTTCTGTTCTATTCTATCCTATTCTAGTCTCTTCTGTTCTGTGATGGTTCATTTTCCGGGGAAAGACCACCCATCGCTAACCTACATTGGTTAATTTTTTCCCTGTATGGACATGTTGTTGCTCTCCAGCCCAGTCAGCCAGGAGAGTAAAGAGGGCTCTTCAGCTCCTTTCTCCCTTCCACCTCCAAAGTCAGAGATACTGTAAGGCATTGCACAAAAGAAGAAAGTACTAGCCTGAAAGTTGCAGAATAGGAAAGGTTTATTTTCTTCCCATCTTTTGGGTCAGCAAGTCATGGCAACGTAAATCCCAAATCCATTCAGAGGGGTTGGAGCAACAAGCCTGTCTACTAGCTCTTCCAGTCAGGAGACCTGTACTGGCTTTAGAGGCTGGAGCAGGTCCCTCATAACTATTTGTAGCACTTGAGTCAGGAAATCCTTTTGATTCACCCGAATTAAGGTTGACTATGTAGTTGGTTGAATTTTTAGGTACTCTTAGTCGTATGCAGTAATAACAACACATCAGTAGGTCGTACTCTACTCTCTAATTATTTCCAGTAGTCCCAGCTAGACTATTTGTATTCTGCAGTCTGATTTATACGTCACAGAGTGTATCAGGGTGTGGTGTTGTGGCACACGGCTGGTGAACACCATCAAACTCTTGGGTAGTAATGCAAAGTACTGTAGTACACAGCTCTTCAAGCTGTTGTGGAAGAAAGTGCTTTAAATAGACTTTACCTGGGAAAGTCTCTTGAAACCACTATGTGACTTTTTGTCTCGGCAGTGGCTTGCTGTTCCCTTCTTTCTTAAGAGTACAGACCTGCAATAAAGCTATCTACAGCAGAATAACCAGAATGGTTAACCTCCGTCAGTCAGTTTACACATCTGGAGTCTGACTTCCTTTTCAAAATTACTTCCATTAGCCTGCTTTCTTGACAATCAGGGTATGGACTGAGGGGCTTCTAATAATGTTTACATAGCAAGTATTAACATAAGGTGATTCCCATTCACTTTCTGGTTAATACTTGGTGACTTGGCTTGTTATCCCGTGCAGATGACCTACACTTACCATAGGTTAAAGTCTTCCATGTGCAGAATTTGTAACTCAATCTCTGTTCCTAAGGCTGAAGATCTTTTTACCATCTTTCAGACAGATGGCTGAGATGCTTGACTGCCTTTGCCCATTATGGCTGGCTTTTGTTCTTCCTGTGGTGCAAGACTGAGCAGCACCACAAATTAGTCTGGCTTTCCAAAAGGGACAATTACATAGGTAATTTTTCACTTGCCATGTTTAAAGCTTCACTTAATTCTTTCAAGTTCTATGTTATGTCAAAATACACAGATTGTTGAGATTACAGTATGCATACATATCAGGTTAATTGTACTTTACTCACCTAATTGTACCAGTCATCTGACCAGTATGTGGCTGTTTAAGTGTCTGCAATGCCATGAAGCTATTCAATGGGACCAGCTGCATGTAAAGATGAATGCATTTGAGTCTTCTAGAAACACTCCTCAATATTAGTGGCATGCATATGTATAGCCTCTTTTTGCCTTGAACTCCTTCAATAATTCTGGCTTCTAGTGAAGATTTTATGTACTGGAACCAGATCTTCTAAGTGCAGACTGCTGTTATTCACTGTTTACACCATTGTACTTCATGACTGTACTTAGTCAAGGATTTGCAACTAATTTCAAGACAAAAAGGATAAGATTTCCAAAGAGCAGGTGGATTTACATCTTGTATCAGGTCCTGAAGGAATGTAAGTGGCAAGGACGCAGTAAGGTTGTCCTACTATTATGATTTCTTGTAACACAAACTTTGAACATCCGAAGCTTGCATCATCTGTGAATCACCCAGCTCTACATTTTTGCTCATTAAAAAGCTGTAAAGAAGCTTGCAACACATTTATCATGATTAGTTCTCTGAAAATGCCAGCACAATTCTACAGTGACTTGCATGGAAATACTCTGTAATAACACTGAACTTGCGTTGTATGGGGCTGAACACTGGAGCCTTCCTACAGAGTGATGAATGCAAAGGAGCCACATCCTTTTGTTGGGGAAGATCATATCAGATCCTCCAAGTCAGCTGACTTCTTGCTTTGTATTTCATACAGTTCAGCTAACATCTTACTGCCTCATAGTATGTTGTACAGGTCTGTTTGTAACACCTGTTTGTAGGCACACAACAGACGGTTTTAAAGACTGACTCAGAAAATAAAAAGCAAGAAAATTTGTAGACCATGTTTTCTCTTTTGCGAGTGAACTTCTTAGAGCAGCTCCTAATTGCAGGCTCCTTTAATTGCAGGGTGTGGTTGAGGCCCCTCAGCTGTCGGAGGAGAGCAGAAGAAGGATTGGGAAGCAAGGGAAGGGAATTCTCCTGACACTGTCAAGGCCACAAAGGCTTGTTGGGTCTTGACAGCTCTTTAGTGCTTGGCTTCTCTTAAAGCCAAGGGTTCAGCTCTGTGATGGTGGGGACTGGCACAGAGAGCTGACTAGAAATAGGAACTCCAACTGGCTTCAGTCTGTTTCAGGTAATAATGATCTTCTCAGTCTACGCACTTCAGCTGTAGTTGAAGCCACACACCCAGTGCCATGAGATGTGTGACAGAAATCTAAGGGGAATGGCAAGTGGTCAAGACTCTGTGAGCCAATCCCTTCCTGTCCATGTGTTTCTTTGAAAAAAGAAAGAAAAGTGATCTTTCTCAAGGAATTTTCTGTCCAAAAAAACATTGTCAAAATTCCTCACTGAGCTAAAAAATAGTCTGAAGGCCGTAAGGAGCTCCCCTACTCACTGCAGGAGCTACCCACATCAAAAGGCATGCAGCAGCCATAAGGGGAAGCAGCATCTTTACAAATGCTTCCCTCTCTTTTCACGCTGGGGGAAAGGGGTGGATAGAGCCAGGACAGTGATACTGCGCTTTAAAGGAGGCGATGGATAATTGTTCCTGTCTTTCTTCTCCTTCCCCCTCAATCATTTTCCCTGGAGCACTGAGGATTTTTTCTTCAGTTCTGGTCCTTGAGTGGTTCCTGATGCAGCATAACTGCATTCCCCTTTTACAGTCAGTAAACAGTGTAGTCTCGCTCTCAGCTGTTTCTGTACACTAGCAAGAAAAAAAATTCAAGCTGGGTGACCTGCCAAGGTAACCTTATAAATTTGAGTGACTTTAAAAATTTCATCAACCTTAACCATATGTGCTGAATGCCCCCAACAGCTGCAGGTTAAGAAGGGCATTCAACACGTAATTACCTCAAAATTGACTTTTTTCTTTTTAGTGCCCATGAGTCTATCCTTGCCATGGCTGGCTGGCTCCCATTCAAGTGATGATCCAGCATGCTGCATGCTGGTGATGCAGCAGCCACCACTGAGCCCGCTGAAGCATGGGACAAGCTGGAGGGGAAGGGGGTGGGGAACATAAGTGCTGCTCTTAAGTCTATATATTGCCTTTCACCTTTTAATTCTTTTCTTTGCATAAAATTTTGCAAAAATATGCAATATGCATTTCTGTTGTTTTTTTGGTTTTTTTTTTCTAAATGGCCACTTAATCGTCCTCCTGTGCAAACAAGCCATTCTGCATAAGGTTTCTTGGACAATTGCAGCTTTACTCATGGTGGCAGCTGGGCAGACCTGGGTTACGCTTATGAAAGGGAGGATTGAATCAGACCTCATTTATTTATAGTCTGGTGCTGAGTGTTGCTATTGATGTTGGGGCATTCTGTATCTGTATTTAAGTTATGGCTGGCACGTCACTTTTGAAAACCAAACTTAATTTATGGAAAGCATGCTTAGATCAGTAATTTTCTGGAATAGATTGGTTTTTTCTACTAGAAATGTTGGGTGAGGTGATCATGATCTTTCTTGGAGTGGGGAATGGTGGCTGATTAAATCCATCGACAAGTTCAGAGTTACGATAGTGCAGACAGGGCTATCCTAGGTTGGATAAGCGGTAGTGCCTGTAAGGCAGTAAGTAGATCATACTGCACAGCCCAAGGGCTGAAGAGGACCTCAAGTTCCTGTTTGCTGTAAGACATTTACACCTTCTCACCAGCGGAGAAAGGCGGTATCTCTGTTACATGGAGGTTCCTCCTGGCTGTGAAGCATATTTTGCTGTGGCAGGTCACTTATTACCTGTGTTACACTGGAAATAGTGAGATTGGGAAAGAAGTTCTGCATTTACACTTGAAAATATTGATCCTCTTTGTATGAGAAGTGTGTGTCCAAGTTGCTGGGCTTGAGACTCTGTGGCGATACTAAGGGCGGGATTCATCTGACTAATTGTAGATGTCTGCATCAGAATTACTTGTCTGGGCTCTTCTTATAGTCTATGGAGAGAAACACACACTTTTGGGGCACAATTCATTGCATCCTAAAAGTATGTCTTTGGGCATCCAAAAGGGTCAGATGACTTGTGACCCTGAAGTGCCAGTTTCTAGCAACTTGTTTGGCTATTGGTGGATGCATCTGCAGATGTCCTAAATAGGCGAGGCGACCCCTTGAGGGTCTGATGTGGGAGACTAAAACTGATTCCTGAAAATGGCTGATACCTGAAAAGAAAACAAAGATCACATAATTTTGGAAGTCTTCGTAATGTCCCATAGCCTGTGACCTTCATTAAGACTTTGAGGAATGCAGTGGCCCATGAGAGAATTTACTGCAGTGCTGTACTACTAACTGTATTTGTTTCTGATCACTGATAAAGCTGAGGAGATCAGCATTCATGTGAGGTGCCACTTGTTCCTAGTTAGGAATTGTTTTTTATTCCTAGCAGGTCTGCTCTTAATAATGTTCATGAATCTGACTTTGCCATTGTGATCACGTATTGATTAAATTCCACACTTGACACAGTTTTTAAACTTGAGTAATCTGTCACCATCTGTAGATAACCATTTTTCTAAATATTCTTCAAGTCAAACTTTCTTATGCTTAATATAAACTTTTATCTGATACAATAAAAGAAGTTAATTCTATGCTTACATTACCATCCAGGAAAAGGCCTTTCTTCATAGAGAATATTTACTTAGGTAGCAAGTGGATAACACTATATTACCTCTCCACACTTTAAATACCAGAAACCATAATCTAGTGCAAGTAGTAACGCAGGCACAGTGATACTGAATCAATTAGTTGTTTTTACATTACACAAGCAGACTCCACATTTCCTGAAATGTCACCAAAAGACAAGCTTTAGTAGAAATCCTGTAATTAAAGTAGAAGTGCCGCCTAATGTGAAGTGCTAGCTGCTGTTTTATCAGCATAATGAATAGGGCGAGAGGAGATTACCTCCATAATCAAACTCCTGCACTGGGTAAAGTTCAGTCCTATTTCAAACCTGCTGCTGCAAAGCCTGTAGGTAGTCATCAGTTGGTGGAATCGGCAATGTCAGTGTTGTAAATCAGCGAGTGCCCTGTATTTTCAGAGCTGTTGCAGTACAGCAGAAACATGGGTCTAATTTCCTGTGATTTCTCATTTTAGTGCTTGAAGGCTGATTTTAATAAAAGAACTATGCATCCTAACAATTGGAGTGCTGAATTATAATTTATTTATCAGTGGTTCCTCTAAATCATGATGGGTTTTGTGCCTGGTGCTTTTGTACTTAGAAAGGAGAGGAGATGTTTTTTGCTTTAAGGAGAACTATGACTTTTTTGTGTGTATTCTGTCTTTAGGTTCCTTTATTTCAGTGATGGCAAGATTATAAACCTGAGAAGCTGGCTTCTGGTCTGTCTTATACTCAAGCAGACAGAATGTATATTTTTATATCCTTAATGTATTTTCTGATAGTACATGTGGGAAAAATGCTTAATGAGTAAAAACATGTCACATACAGTCAGTAAAAATTTGGGTCTTAGTGACTCAGCCACAAGTTTCCTCATCAGATCCCTTGACATCTCCTGGGTTTGTCCCCTTGTTATTGAATTGAGGTGATGATACCAACCTTTCAGGTGAGCATTTTTTTCATCATTTTGATGAAAGGTTTGAGAGGACAGAAATTAAGCCTGCTACCCTCCTCTGCTACATGTGTTCTCCCTTCTGTATCAGTGCTGGGCTAAGGAATTTTTTGAGGAAGTTTCTTTGCCCTTTTATAGCTACCTGTGAAGTCTGTCTGTAAAATGGGAATAATAATGTTAATCCTTTGATTTCTGTTGGTGAAACATACTCTGTAAAAGCTAAAAATAATTTACTATTCAAATTCCATTAGATGGAGAGTATTGTGTTTTGGGAACATTCCCACTGTGGCAAGAGCTATGAAGTGTAAATTACAAGAGAGACACAAGGATGAAATTCAAGCATGTCCTGTAGTTATAACTGTAATGTAGCTGGATATCAGGACCGTATCTGTGTGTACACCCAGTGCTCTTAAATTTGTAATTTCTTGTGTGGTCTGGGAGCTCCCCAGTTAGTCATGTATGTAAATGAGACAGTGGATTGGCTTGAGACAATGGATTGACTTGAGACAAGGCAATTGACTCAACTCTGAGCCACCTTCACAGCACAGTATTTCACTAATGGGGGCAGGAGCTCTCCAGGTAGGAATTTTAGACAGAACTATAGATTCACCCAAACAGTCCCTGCCATGTCTGCACTAATTGGTAGGGACTACTTTTGTGTCTCCATCTGTTGATTAACATCGTGGGTGAACCTGGTTGTTTGAGACTCCCCCGGGTAGTTCCTTTTGCAGAATTGACCAGATCGTACCTAGACAAGACACTTGTCCATCATCAGTAGGAGCTATTCCTGCAGATGCAGAAATGGTCATTCAGGACATCTTTTGAATGTAGGTGAGATATTTAGGAGATGTTTTGTAGGTATTTTAAGATAATGGACCATGCATATGCTGGGGTGGTTATGTAGGACCATGGGCCAGCTGGATACAAGAATTCAGCAGACTGGGGAGTCTCACATTTCCTTCAGGAGCCTCATTAAAACTGATGGCTTCACAACATCATTTGAAATTTTTATGCTGGATTTTTTGAGTGGAATTCTCCCATTAGAGAATGTTCAGAGAACTTCCTGTTCAAGCCATGGCTTTGAAGGAGGTGGTGAGACCACAGAGAAATGTATTTCTGGGCATGCTTCAAGTTGGGTGTGCGGCTGAGAAAGGAGCTGGTTTGGTGAACTGTCCCTTACTCACTGGTCAGAGTTTCTGGTGGTTTAAGAGAGGTGTACTTGGCACTGACTCTTTGGGTAGTACCTGGCACTGACTCTTTGGGTATGCTCAAGGAGTTTGAAAGAAATTAGTTTTGACAACAAAGCAAGCAGCATTTTGATTTTTCAGCTGAGCTGAAGGAGGCTTTGTAAATGAATACAGTTAAATATTCCATTTTGGTTTTCCTCCCAGAAATATCGCTTTTTATACATGCAGGAAATATCACTGTGGTCAAAAATAGCTCAAAGAGTATGTAAAGACTTTTTAAATGCAACACCTCGAAAACTTAGTCAAACCTGGTAGGAGATACATTGTGATTTGCTTTTTGGAGAGACAATGAGTCACCTGTGTCACAAGGGAAGTTAGAGTTTACATTTCTGTTTCTGGGTTATGGGGGTCATGTATAAACTGTAATGCAGTGTTACAGCATTTGATGCTGGAACTGCAGAACATTTTGGCCTAATTATTAGAATTTTCTTTCCATCAGTTGTACTCTTTGCATTGCAAACTTTGGAGCTGTCAGGATCAGGCAGTTTTTTATTATAGCATATTAATTACTTGCTATTTAAATATTTCGGGGGGAGGTACTACTTACACAAACTTAGCTGGTCTATCTTTAAGATTGCCTGTGACAGATCAGGTAAGTGTTTTTTTAATGCTGGCAACATAGCCAGCCATGGATAACCTGAAAAGCCTGAGCCAGAGTAGAGGGAAGCATACTGCACTAAAACAGGCATAAAACAAAGAGAAACTTAAGCATATTTTCCAGGTATCATAGAAAACTGAGGACTTGACATTTTGCAGTGAGGAATACAAAAATATTTTGTANCCAGCAGTAGAAAGGCAAGCAGTGAATGGACACCTTTGGAAAAAATACACTTGGGCTGGCTCACCACAATTTTGTGAGCCTTGTGCAGTGTCTTCTAGGAAAGGAAAGATGCGGCTGATGGTGAAATCTCTGTTGCCAGTCTTGTACTTATTTACTGTAAAAGTCACCTAAGTAACCAGCAGATAGGAAGGATAGACAGCACTGTGTCATCTAACAGTTTCCTTTCCCTCACATGAACTTTTCACAGAGCAAACCTCTGTAGGTGAGGACAGGATGGCTTTGGGGTGGAAAAGAGCAAAAGAAAGAAGTGGGGAAAGTTTTTCTGGGCTCTGGAGCATGAGAAGACAAAAGTGAAAGGATCAGGATGGGTCAGATGGAAAGGTGGCTATGACTTGAATGTGGTGACTGTCATTTTTTTTGTACCTGGTTTGCATATGCACTACCTGACAAAATGTAGAGACTTTATTCTCAGTGATGTCACGGTGGCAGTGTAATATAATTTGCACCTAAATTAAGACGCTACCTTTTCTAATAGAGAAAATAAGTTAATCGTCCTGTTCAGAAACACGCATACATTTATTACAATTTCCTGCCATGTGATACAGTGGTAATTCAAGAGTTAAACCCACTGTGCATTATTAAATGAAACACTTGTAAGAACATATGACTCAACTGTCACTCTGTCCTTCTGAGTCTTTTGGCAGGTTGGAGGAGGGAGGTGGTGCATCGGTGCGATAGTTGCCATCACTCTGGTGAGCATTGTCATTGTTCCCAAACCACCCGCAGCCCCTTCCACATGGAGAAGGGTGCATGTTTAGAAGCATGAATAGGAGTTTAGGCAGCAGGGCAGTTTGCGTGACTGACACCACTGAGTAGCTTTCTAACTATTGTAATGAGAGCTTAATTATCCTTTAGTAAGGCGTGTGGCTGAATGAGGCTGGGCAGAAGCAGAAATGAAGAGCAGTATGGGATCCACCAAGAACTTGGGAGTCCAGTAACGTGCACTCTGAGTGAAAATGCTAAATGGGAGATAGATCCTGCCTCGATTTAATGTGGAGAGAGAAGGAAAGAGGAGCAACTTAGTCTTGGGTTCTTTAATCTCTTTATAAAATGTACTGAAGCTTTTCTTACCTTGAAGGGAGCCAAGGTTTTTAAAAGTGAAGGTGTTAGTGTGTAAGGCTGTAGTGCTGTCATTCAAGAAGTGAAGCAGATTCCACTCTTAAGGAAGTCACAGAAAAACTTCGCGTGTGGAGCCCACTGACCTGTTTGACTAAGGGATATTTTCCAGAAAGTCATACAGTCTTCATCTGAAATGTCAATAAATGGAGTATCTAGCACTTCCTTTGGTAGTTTGTTTCAAAGGTTAATCACCCTCTCTGCTAGAAGTAGAGGCATTAATTCTCATTTAAATTTATCTAGCTTCAGCTTCTAGTCATTGGTTCTTGTTATGTCATTCCCCATTAGATTAAATAGGCCTTTAATATTGGCATTTTATCCCTGAAAAGGTACGGCTTTGCTGTAATCAAATCTCTTCTTGGTCTTATTTGGAAAAGCTAAACAGTTTTAACTTCTGAAGTCCCTCACTATAACACCTTTTCCCAGCTCTCAGTTAAACATTACATAGGTTCTCCAGTTTCATTTTATTCTTGTAAAAGGAAAATGCTAGAATGCTATGGGATGTTCTGGTATTGCTCCCATCAACGCGATATTTAGAGGTAAAGTTATCTTTCTCCTAGTTGTTGCACCATTTCTCCAACCCAGGGTTACATTTGATATCTTTGCTGCATTGTCTGTGTCACATCTTTGCTCATTCCAACTTATTTGCCATTTTTGAGAGAAAAGGGACACCATATCATTAATTGTTGGAGAAGGGAAGGGGAGAGTTCCTCTTTATTTTCCTATCTTTTATATGGTCTCTAATAAACAAAGAAACTACATTCCAAAGAAGAAAATGAAAATTTAATGTGGCAGTCCAGAGATTATGGAAGGAATGGGCGCTTTTAATGGCAAAAAAAGTTCTACTGTGTTATGTGCTTTTGCTTTATTGCCAGCAGGAGACCTGCTAGAATTATTTGTGCTTCATCTTCAGCTAATTCTTAAGCCCAGTGGGGAGCAGCCACTGAGTCTGAGGTCAAGTTTTCAGAAATAAAGCTCTGATACAGTGATCTAAACTCTGAAACCACCCTGTGCAAAAGTATCAAGAAGCCGTTTGTGAAATGATTTGGTAGCGTCTAAGGACACCTTTATAAAGGAGGTTTCTACACTTCTCTAATTATAGAACTGACCATGCTGTACAACATATGTGTGAAGTCTCTGCAGCCAACTGTCTTTCATGTCAAATTTGCTTGTCTTTTGCTTGTCAGATTGTAGCATTTGGGTTATTGATCGCTGGTTCTGTTCTGTTCAGCTGTCAACAACACTTCATCAAAGTCATTTTCAGGTTATGTGGTTGTACCATGTTTGTCTGCCTGTTTTTCCTCAGTGAATCTACTGGAAAAATTTGATAGAGGTGGAAAGGTCTCAGATTATTATCCCTATGCATTTCATAAAGTGAAGTAGCTGGGTGGAGGAGCTCTGCTGGGAAGGTCTGTAGTGTGGGCTCCCTCCAACAAAGATCAGGGGACAGGTTTTGCATGGTCTAACCATGAGAAATGGATGCGACTGGAGCTCCAGCCTTAGCCCAGATGCACAACTTCTGTTCCTTCTTTCTTGCTGATGCTACAAGCTCATGTGGGGCATCTTCTGCTGCATTTTGATTCCTTTCATACAGTGCATCTATAGGGCATCCTTTTCCAAATTAAATTACATTTTGTCGTGCTTCTTTCTAAGCAGTACTCCAATACTGAACAGACATTTATAGGATGCAATGGAAGTACAATGTACTTTGTAATAGCATAAGAGGTAGACATGCCTGCATGCAGAAAAAAAAAAAGGCTTTCAGAAGAGTGTGACAGTGTCAAATTAAGCATGTGGAAGTCAAGATATGCCAGAGGTAAAGCTGTTTCATGCTGGTTTAATTTAGTTCTTTCATGTATATGACTTACAAGCCAGATGTTAGACTGACAGGTGCCTATTATGTATATTCACCCTGACACCAGCTTATTTTGTGATTATAGTGAGCTAGGGCACAAGGATCAAATCTGTGTTATGAGGTGGATGAGCTGTTGCATACCAAATTCTTCATTCACCGGTTGTGCTGTGCTATCTTAGCATTTTTAATTTAAATATTAAGAAGTGTGCTGGGTAGGGGGCAGGGAGAAGGTGGGACAAGGTGCCAAAACACAGCACTTGGTGCAAACCTGTCTCACACAAATCATGTGCAGAAGACTCCTTTGCATCCACAGCAGGGTGCAGACCTTTTCAGTTCATGAGGCAGCAGGTAACTGTTTGCTAGTGAGTAGACCAGCGGCCAGGCTGAAGCACTGTGAGGTTCTCACTTACCCGGGTCTCTCTCCTGCCAGCAGAGCATTGCTGAGAGGTCCCTAAATTTTAAATTCTGGGTGGAAGCGTGCTCCCAGTTTTTCCTTGACCTTCTTTTTCTGCCACTGCCCTTCTCTTCCCAAGGTAGTCAGTCCTGCATGTATCAGTATGTATGAACTGTTTTCCAGAAGTGCTATAACATGGCCAAATTTGGATAACACCTCAACGTGCATGTGTTCCTGACACTAGGGTAGCAGCTAAGCTGTGTTTTGTTGCTCCAGAGCATTATCATGGTCAGGCTTTTCCATGAAATGAATTTTAAATTCTTACATGTAAACTGGATAGTAGGGAGAATAGAGGGGTTTTTTTCCTCTAACACTGACTCTCCAGGAGAAAAAAAATAACTTTGTGCATGTACTAGTCTTTGAAAATCTCAGCCCCAAATATTCAAATGTGATTAAATTGTGAGTACTGAAATTATCATATGAAAGTTTGGCACTCCTTTAGTGAGATATAATTCTGCCAGCTGTCAATATAGTAACATAAACTGGTACATATAATTTGGTATTTCATTACGTAAAACCTGCTGAAAGAGTTCCTCTGAGTCCTTCGTGTTACAAATTTGCTTAAGTTGAGTTCCTCCTTGTGAATTTCAGGCTAGTGAATTCCAGTTACAAGGATTATGTATGACATAAGCCCTGTTTAATAATTGTTTTTAAGATTCTAGTGGTGGTTCCCTGCCTTGGTGAAGATTTCATATATTGCATCTTCAGTGATGAGGGAATCCATTTGACATTGTTTAGTCTTCATTGAGAAAGATACTGCATGGAAACAAGAAATCTAGAGTCCATGATGCAGTGCCCTTTTTGATATCCCAGATAAATAATTCCATTTTAATCTCACAGTAGGAAAACAACTGTTTGAGATTTAATGTCATATACAAGGAGCTGCACAATGTGTTAGTTATTTGTCAACCTGATGGAAGAGCAGAGGAGTTTGCTTCCTTTGATTCCAGCCATGCTATATTTTATGACTGACTTTTACTTGTTTTACTCATTCCGGATAAAATCTGTCATGATTATACATCAGAAAACATTTCATTATTCCATCCATGAGAAATAACTGTAGTCAGTGCAGAAGCAACAGATTGCTGGCTCTCACAAGCTTTATGGAAGTGTGTTGTAATGGGATTGAGTAGCCTGGATCGATAGTTCTCTCTAGTAATACAATCCGCTATCAGATAACTTCCAACAGCTTTACAGATTTAATGAACTCCCTGCGTTGATGATAAAAATATAATGTAAGGAGGAAACTAAAACAACATCATGTATTAGATATAGCCCTAGGCAACGTTTTATGACCATCTTTTTCTTCAGTTGTATATTTTTAATTATAAAGCCAGTATGCATCAAGCACTGTCCTGAAATTCTCCATCAGTGAAATTCATCTTGCTCTTCTCCAGTCAAGGATAAGGAGACTTCATGTAGGGAGCTAAATGAGAATTTCAAGCTGTGCATTCACACCACTTTGGTGGTAGTATTTCAACCTGTGAGCTGGAGAAGAAGCCATTTCTCCTTGTGCCCTCTTTGGGGCCATTAAACTCTTTTGGAGGAACATCCTTTGTCTCCAGTCCCCCCCTGCCCCATCCACAGTAGGATCTTAATTCCCGCAGGTTTTTTGGAACTGAGGGAGTCACAGAAAGAAGCACGAATTTGTGGTTACCCGATCAATGAGAACAAGTGTCTGAACTGCTACTAAAAATATTGTTTAGGAGTAAGCAGTAACTAACATCTTAGGAAATTAGACCTATTGTAAGGAGTGTATCTACTACTAAGAGGCAAACTGCTTAGATAAGACACTGTATAGCCGTAGGAGTAACCTTAACTGTGCCTAGGTGTGAGCACACTGACACAATAGTTAAGGATTTTTGCCTATGATAGGAAGGTGGAAAGCTATATAAATATCTTGGAGAAACATTAAAAATTACTTTCCTCCCTAGAAAAAGGTCAATAAAAAATTGCCAGTGCCATACAGTAAGAATTTATTTTTTCAGATTTTCATCCAAGTAAACAGGAACTCTTATGCAGGTCTCAGACAGGACACAATACTTTGTCTAAAAGTTAGGAAAAGCAAATGTAGCAGCAGTGTGACCTCTGGACAGACTGCAAAAGATACACTGTGTTTGTTCCCATTTCTTCCTGTCTTCTTTGCTCTCCACATGAAAAAAGAAAGTGGCATTGTGACGATGCTACTTCCTAAATTTCTGTTGGGTGTACCTAGATTTCTTCCCGTAGTTTTGATGCGGCTCCTCGGTGGTGCTAAGCTCTGTCATTCACGTGCTGCTGCGGTTCAGCCTTCCTTTGCTCCTTTGTGGTGGTGGGAGTGTGGCATCCACATAGGTGCTGCTGCCAAGCCACAACTCAGATGGTGCCAACATCCTGGTAGTGCACTCTTGAAATAGGCATTTCCTTGCATAGCTGGACTTAATGCATTTGATGTGCTCAAGCCCCAGTGAAAAGGTAGGACTTATTCCTTTCTCATTGAGCGGTCAGGAGGATCAAAGTTCAAGGTGCTGTTGGAGAATTCAGGTGTAGGTTGGCACCTGTGGCCAGGCCTTGGACCACCTGAGACAAGTTACCTCCACAAGGGCAGTGGACAAGGTAATCCAGGAGCAATAGAGGCTTCCTGATCAAGATTCACATCTAACAGGAGGCTAGATGGAGATGTGTCCTTTCCTGAGCCAGCTTCACAAGGAACGGTAGATCTCAAAAAGTGATTTGGCCCAAATGCTCCAAAAACCACAGTGTCTCATCTATGCATCCCAAGCAAGCCCCATCCCTGCTGCTGCAGCTTGGTGCCAAGGGGAACCTGTGGACCCCCACAGTGGGGGGAGTTGCACAGGAGGTGGCTGGCCCTCTTCTCCATCCGTCAGGCTGACAGTGGCCATAAAAAAGAGGAGTGTTTATGCCTGATACACAGAAGTGCCAGATATTTCTTCCCTGAACAGTCTAATTTTTGGCCTATTTCAAAAGACCAAAGTGCCGCCTGCACTGAGTTATTAGAGGAACAATGTTCATTAAAATGCTGACACTGCTTACTATCGTATAGGCTTGATTGGTAACGTTAGTGGAAAGAAGACAAAATTTATGTAAACAATTTAGTTCTGTTAGAATTATTGTAAAAGGGAGATATCTCCAAAGCAATAAAAGCAACAAATTATATTTATGACGGTAACAGAATTCCTGGGGAAATAGTGCATTAAGTAAACAGGAACCACATTGTGTGTTTTGTTACTGTGCTTTTTACAGATCAGAAGCTTTTAAACCAAACTGGATCACACTGGCCCATAAAAGAGAATTCTTCCCTTTTGGCTTAGATATATTTTCTAGCAGAAAAAAATGGAAGCAGGAGCAGAAGATTGGAGTGAATGTGTAAACTGAATTTTAAAAGAGGAGGTCCGCTTAATTCTCCTTACATTATTTCTCTGTATGATCCAAGCTCCAAGGGTTGGCAGATGTTTTTCTAGGAATCTTTTGTATGTTGGACAGACAGCATTTCAGGCATTCTGTTAGACCTACGAAGTTTTTCTTATGGAGCCTGACTGCTACTTGAGCCACAACTTCCAGTGCAATCATTCTTGTTCAGCTCTAGAATTTATCATGCTAGTGAGCTGCTGCTTCTTAGAAGAAAGAAACCTCTCACAGAGTCATTGAAGGCCATTGAGATTCCTCAGTGCTAACTGGATTTGATTGACCTTGAGTGGTTTTGAGAGTTGAGTGGTCTTTTGATGGGACTTACTTTGAAGGGACATTGCTTTTTGTTGCAAACAGCTTGTTGTTTTTGAAACACCTTAGGGGAAGTAGGCATATTTTGTTCAAAGAGGGAGAAGGAACCTGTGAGCTGAATATAATAAGCTTTTAGCTGAACATAATTGGTTAATATGTCTTTTGGGAAATTATATTCCGGTATTTCCATAGGAATAGAGATGCTTCTTTCAAAAATGAGGGCCTTCCTTTTGGGACTTTGAGCTGTTTGCTATTCACTGGCCCACTAGCTTGGATGGGGAGTGACGTACCTTCCCTGATGAAGTTCCAGTCAACACAGGGATGCCAACAGAGAATGAGACTAGCAAGCCACGTCACAGCTGTGCAGTTTAATACTGTAAGTGATTGCAGGCAAATGGGCATAATGCCTTCTCTTCGGTACAACTTGAAGCAGTAACCCTCTTTTTTCTTCTCTTTAACTCCTCTTTCATTATCATTTTCTATATTACATTTTTATCAGTCTTCTCTTTCTGTGTCACATAGGAACAATTCAGCCAGTTGGATAATGTGGCCATGTGGTCAGCTTAAGTAAGGAAGCCTACAGCACATCTACCTTGCGGTCGCGGAATGCTTTGATCCATTAAGGTTCAAAATGTAAACTGTACTTCTTCACAAGTGTTTAAATATGTATGTATTTATAAACTAATAACAGTCGTGTGCCAGGGAGAGAAGAAGTTGGAAAAATCTAGTTATAATGGCAAAAGTCAAGAAAAGTATCAGTAACACATTGATGAAACTAGTACATGTGACTCAGTCTCATGAATTGCAGTTGTTTTCTGGTAGGAGCTTTACAGAAAGGCACAATTATTTAGGCCTGTCTGAAGAGTTGTGTGGAATAACTCTTCCTAGCTTTAATGAGCAAACAGAAGACCCAAAGGCAGGAGACATGACTCTCAGGATTACTCTTGCCCCAATCAAATAATCTGTTGCTGTGGTCCAGAGAGAAACTGTTCTTGAGCTTTTATCAAATTAAGCAAGAGCTCCTGGAAGTGTACATGTTTTTTCCTCAATGTTTAATCCTGTTTGTAACCTCCCTTTTAAAGTCTTAGTCTTACTAGCTTGGTAAAGCACATCAATAGCAGAATTGCTCATTGCTCATGGTAACTGTCAGAAGGATATTTTTAACATATGGTATTACCTTCATTTACACTGAGCAGATATTTTTGATCATGATTATCCCTGCAGAGTTCTTTTTGTGTGATCATTCGCGGAATTATCTTTTTCAGTTCAGAGGTCCCAAAAAGTCAGTTTTCTAGTTCATCTTCATCTCGGGGGAGATGAGCTTGTTTAAGGTGAGATTCAGTTATCTGGTCCTGGAGTCTTATGTGATTTTTAGTAGCCAACCTTTTTCTCTCCTAACTCTTCTACAGCAGTCATTTTTTATAAAGCTTACCTTTGATCTTGGTATGCTTTCACTCTTACAGTGCATTCTGAAGCAAAACTTGGCAACAGCTGTCACAGCCTAATGAACAACATCTCTGAATATCAAATGTAACGCAGAGTTCTGTGAGTGTGGTGACTTGTTCCCAAGAAATGTCAACTCTCTTGCTATGCAGCATGTAGCAAATACAGTTTATACAGCTATCTCCCGATGTGCAACTGCTGGTCTGCAGCCTAAAAATAAGACATAACTTCTATAGGTGACAAAAAGCAATATTTCATTGAGGTATTAATGGATGAAAATATCACCTCCGTGTACAAAAAGTCTGTGCTCTGCTGATATCAGCATTTTATAAGAGACAACCTGTGTGTTTCTTTTTGATTATTTTCTTCTCATAGCCCTAGGGGTGTCTATAGAGAAGATTAAGACAAAAAGAGGGTTTTAGTAGCAAAGTAAAAACGCAATCTGCCCCACCTTTCCAGAGTTTTTCACAGAGGAACATTTATGCCCCAATGCCCGTGTCCAATTATCCTAATAGAATACCTAAACCATGCAACTAAAAAGAGAATTATTTGGAATTTACAAAAATGCAAGAGAAAGACAAAAATTGGCACTAACAAAAATGCAGAAAGTTTTAAAGCAGCAGGCTTGGCTGGATTTCAGTATACTGAACAGATTTGCTAATTGTATTTTATTAGTTCAATCTTGTTTTCTTAGCATGAAAGATTAACAACAGATCTTTTTTTTTCTTTCCCTGTTTGGAAGCAGGAGCTCTCCTAGGAGCTTTATCCAGACAAAGCCATATTAAGTAACAGTTTATGAGAGTTGGATTGGATGAAATTTGGAGATGATTGATGACATGATTGCTACTGGTTGGCTATGGGTTGTCTCAAGCTTTCAGCTTTTCTGCTGGGAGTTCCATGCGTAATATTCCTGCTACATAGATCTCAACAAAGCAGCTCTAGAGAGCCACAGTGTTTAAATGTCCCTTTTAACAAGAATATTCATAGTGCACCAGAGATAGCTTTGCTAGAGCTGAGCCTTTATGGAAACATCTGTTGTTCAAATTTTGGTTTGGTTTGGTTTCGTTGGGATTTTTTATATCAAAGTATATGTGTATATATACCATGGCAAAGAATCAAATCCTATTGATTTTTGGTAGGTCTGTCCCACAATATTATATTCCCATGTAAACAGCAACTCTGAGCATAGAGTGGGGAAGAAAATGCAATATTCAGCAAAAGTGCTACATTTAAAAATACCTGAGATAGTGCATACACCTGTCCTCAGACCACTCCGTAACTTTTCTAGTTAGGGCATTAAGTACATCTGTGGCTAAGTTTGAAGCTTAGCACTTTTGTCCCAAGAATTAAAATAGCACATCTGAAGGTACACAAGTGCCTATCTAGTTTTTACTGATCACATTATACTCTACTTCAGGGAAGTTTGTGGAGAGTAGCTATTGCCTGCTGTAGTGGAGAAGAATGGGGTAGACACAGAAGCCCCAGCATGGGTCAGCATAAGAATATTATAGGAATCGTTCAGGGCTTCGAGCAAAATAACTTGGACTCTTCCCTGGAAATACATTTGCAGGGAACAGTGTAGTACTGCTCATCAGAGAGTATAGATTCAAAGGAAAGTGTTCAATGCTGTTGGATGAGGCTCCTCATTGAAAAATCAGTGCAGATTTGAAGGTATGAGAATCACAAATTTTGTAATCTTACTGCTTTGTTGAATTTTTAACATTTAAGAAACAACACTTTCATTAAATAATTATTTCTGTGAAGCATGCTTTGCAGTTCAAATCTTAAGGACTATGCTCTTTGTATACCTTTTTGTCTTTCAGGACAATTATAATTACTGTAGAAAACCTCATTGTAGTGATTAGCTTTTTATCAATGGGTCTCAAAGCGCTACCTAAAGGAGCTAAGAATCATTATCCCTGTTTTGTGTGTGAGGAAAGAGTCAAGAGGTGATGAAGAGACTGTCAAAGGACAACTGGAAGAGTGTAACAACGACCAAAATAGGAACAGAGCCAAGGACCAGCCTCCTGCATTATCCAGGAGGCTATTCTTCCTGAGTCTTTGCTTTCTAATGAGGTTTTCTCCCAAAGATTAATATTCAGGTTGTATCATTTAGTTCTGTGTTTTTCACTGACATATAGAACTGCAAAGCATGGGCTTTATATTTAATACAGCACTTATGCATGTATTTAAACACTGAGCAACTGTCTCCCCTTGAAGTCTGGTGCTCTTCACCCAGGTTTTGATGTGCTGAATCAGACATTTGCTACATTACACTCCCTAATGCAGACGAACAAAATGATCTGTTGGGTTCTTCCCTTTCCATGAAGATGACTATGGCAAAAAGAAAAAAAAAAAGAGTAGTTTGGTTATTTATACAAATGACAATTATTGAGTCAGAATTTTCTGACAAAATGAATTTTCCCTTCTCTTCACATGTGCGATTCTGTTTCAAACATGAATCCAAATGCGTCTCATCTCCAACTAGGTGCAGACTAAGCCATCTACAACCCCCAGAGGGTCATTTAGATAATTGAATCTGAATTGCCCTTTCAAGATGTCTTTCCCTCCCTCTTGAGTGCAGAGGCAACTTGTGGTGACCAGTATCCAACCTTGCATGTCTCAGGAACTCCAGACTAGGTAGGAAAGGACTTTTTGGCTGTTTAGGGAGAGGGAACATACCTCCTTTTTTCGTACGCGTGGTTAAACTTGTCAATAAAAGAGTATGTCAGCGTGTCTGCACTAGAGGTTACTCTAGCAGGTAGTGCTGCTGAAGCCTGGGTGTGCACAGGAATGAATCATTCAAGACAATGGTGGTTTTATATGATGTTCCACAGTGCGTCCTCTGAATGGAGAGAGCTGACATGTTGTTTGAAAAGGTCACTTAAAACCTATAGGCAGTTGGCAATTACTAATATTTATTACTTGTCTAAAGAAGTTTACGTGCAGATAGCTACTCCTTAAAGGTTGTGAGCTGTGGCAGGTAAAACTGATAAAGCTCCTGTTCTTATCTGTTAGGAAATTTTTTGCCTTTCTCTTCCTTCTTAGAATTTATTCTGCATGTCATTTTTTTCTAGTTTTGCTGAACGATTTGGAAGTGAGGGGAAATTGTATTATTATTATTATTATTATTTGGAGCTACACAATTATACTATTAAGGTTAATGATGCCAGCAATTAAAAGGCATCTAGTTATTTGGAAACTGTCAGTTGGGACAAATTGTTCTTTAATGTCTCTACACATGGATTACTTTGATGGGAAGGTAGGAAATCGGTAGGTCAGTGTAATATTTCTTGTTGCTTTTTGCTGTCAGGAAGCTTTCCCTGCTGTCCTTGAAAAGTATTGTAGGAAAGTATAAACCACATTATACCACCCCTTATCTTTCTTATGGGTATTAGTTACAAATATTCTCATTAACTCTCTGTCAATGAATTATGGACCAGCTATTTATGGTACAGAATTATAAATTGTCTGGGACTGTCTGTGCTCACGGGTTTCTGGCTCTGAAATTTGCCTCTTTTTTACAAAACTGTTAGTTATAAAACATGCCTGGATTTCTAGAGGATGAGTAGCATTGCCATGTATGCCTCCCAAATAAAATTTTCCTTTTCTGTAAGATTTTGCATTGCTTGAAATTTTTCTCCTCATCAAAAAAATGATTACAAATACCAGGCCAATTGTTCAACTGTGCTCATATGGAGCCACAAGTCCACATGCAGCCAAGAGGGAGGAATATCTATCAGCTCAAAATTTTGCAATCACTTGTTTTGATAAAGTCCGTGGTATTTAAAACCTAGGCGGGAACACCGGTGTTTGCTGCCATTCCAAGCTCTGTTTTGACTCTTCACTAGACATCCGTCACTGAGCATATGCAGTGAAACCTGCAGTGCATTTCCCAAGAAGATTGTCAGGTTTATTTTGGGCAATTAGATGTGACAACATCAACATTTAGAGTATTGCTTGTATTCCCTGTACTTTGTAAAGAGAACAGCTGGTTAATACTGATAATATATTGAAATGAACACATATGGATGCACAAATACGTACAATTATCTAGGGAATAGTTGGCATGATTTAATGATGCTACTCTCATGCCAGCTGACAATTAAAGGTTAAACAAAAAAAAAGTTTTCATTTGTTTCCAGTCTCAAAGTGATGAAACGCAAGGAAAGATCAATGTCTTGATCTAGGAAACACTTCAGGTTAAAATGCGATTCGAATGCTTAAAGTGAAGAACAGCATAGTAGCAAGTACTTAAAACTGCACTGCAAAACGTTAAAGGTAGCAGCAATAGGGGGTAGATGCTATCCTACCCACTCTGTGCAACTTCCAGCAAAAAAAAATCCACAGCAAAACCCAAACCATATATTGCACTTTATTTTCAATACAGGTGAAATACTGTGTTTAAGTGGGAATGCAGGTAGTGGTCTTGGAATTAGAGCAGCGCTAATGAACTGCTGGTGAGCTTCAGTGAGAGCCTACGCAAAGCACCTCGTTGCAAAGACCCATCTTAATGTACCTACTGGTAGTAAATGGGGTACTTGCTGGAATTGCTCCATTTCTATGTTCGTTTAAAGGTGTGAATATGTTTTATTGATTCATCCTGCAAAGCAGGGAAGCTGGAATGGAGTAGAACCAAATGCAGAAAGATTTGGAGAAGTTCAGTTTTTTTGTTGTACCTTGTTTCAGCTTCCCTGCCAACCTTTCCTTTCCCTTCAAAGGAAGCTAAAATCTCACTGGGTCATCTTATACTCAAAAGTAGTTTGTTTTAAGCAGTGAAAAACATTCTTTGGATTTTTTACCTTTGTTGCAAATACAGATCCAGTTTGCAAACAGCTCTCTGAACTAGCTCAAGTCTGAATTTTACAAGAAATGAAAAATCATTCCACTTTTAATAAGAAACTCCAAAAATGATTTCTTCCCCAAAGGCTAGAAAATGTAAATTATTGATTCATTTTTGTTTTCCTAAATAATTACCTAGTTCAACATACTTATCCAATGAATATCATTTATTTAGTCTTAATATTTAATTGCTCATGTGAAACAATTATCCAGGTTTTTTGCAACAACTTTGAAATCTGTTTAGGAAAATAAATACTGTAATTAGAAATTAAAAGTCCTGTTGCTCAGTATAATAACCACATTAGTTTTAAGCAATAAAGTGGAGCTAAGCTTTGTTCTTTAATTACTATTATTATTATTTTTCTTAATATGTATGTGCCCCCTGCCTATTTCTTGCCTGGGGCATCACATTTGCAGAAGCTGGTCCTGAGACTATCTCCAGCCACTTTTGCATGTACGCCATGGTGTATAGTTCATAAAGAACCAGGTGACTGCTTACACTGGTAGAACGAAAGGGTAAATGAGAAAACATTTAACTAACCACAGGAAACCTAATTATAATCAAAATTGAGTTATATTTTCTCTTAATTTCTGAAATATTTTTGGCATGGGAATTATTTCTGCATCACTAGCTGTAATTGTTTCTTAAGTATATATAAACCTTTTCACAGTTGCAAGTTTCAGCGGCAGATGGGAGCATCATCTCGGGCAAGGCTCAGTTGCAAAGCTACTAATTCTGGATGCTGTAGGGGAGTAGCCTCTCAGCTCGATCCATAACAGTACTTTTCTCAAGTGCAATTTTGAATTCAAATATATGCATGGGTTTTAGATTTCCCAGCACAATGGGTTCACATCTTTGTAGCTTGGGTTGAACTATGGTTTAGGTGCAGGAAAAATATTTACCATGATTGTGACCCCTACCAAATGAATATCTATCAAGATCCTAGTGAAATCTCGTTCATTTAGCTACAGTGATGTTTTTAATGAAGCAGAACTAAACTCTAGTCAGGTAGTAAAGCAGAGGACTTTCTATCCATGCTCAATGCAGCACTAAAGAGCAGTAAATGAGACATGATGAACTTAGGGATAATTGTGTGTCATAGGTGCAGGAGGTCTCTTAGAGTTATTGGTGGACATTGACTGGGGGAGGCCGTTCCTAAATGGCTTCTGAGTTACTGCCCTCAAGACTGCGATGGTAAACTCTGCTCAACAATGCTGACCAAGCACATTATAAGGCAGATGAGCAATGTCACTCTGACATTAGTGCTCAAGATATCTTGACTTAGCAGCTTGGTCAAGCCAATGTAGAAGGATCAACAAAAATAAAAGGGATTTATGTAGGATGTGTTAACTCATGTATTAGCCCTCTTGCCCCTGCCAACAGCAGCATCTGTTTTGTCTCAGCCAAAGCAGAACCATAGTATTTGTTTTTTCAGGGAGTGGATACTGCATTGCCTAGAAAGATCATTTCCTGGTGAGAGGGTTGAGGACCCACAGGCATCCTCTCTGCCTCAGTGATGCCTGTGTGTGGGAGAAGGAATTGCCTATCTACTTTTCCTAAAAGTGAGGAAGGCCTGACAGCATGTATTGCCATTCTCTGTGCTCCCCTGACCACAGAGAGACCTTTCGTGTTGTGGTCCAGGAGGTTGTAGGGAGTGGGAGCCCACTAGCAAGAACCCTGATGGCAGCTGAGCTGCAAGGATACAGGCCACTAGCTGTTCCCATTTGTGCAGGAGGTTGGGCACTGGCCAGGTTGATAATGAAACGTACAGGACTTCCACACCCTTGAGACTCTGCTTCAGTACATCACTGCATCAAGGGCTGTCCCTCGACTTTCCATGCAGAGGATAAAGCTCATCCCAGGAGGGCAAGAATCCCTGTCGATGGAGGGAACACAAATTCACATAACACTTTGCCCATGCAAAAAGATAAATCAAGCTTTGCATTTTTAGTCTGCTGCTTCTTTCTCTTTAATTGCTGTTTATTCAGATCTAAGGATGTTTTTCATTAATTCTGAATCCCCTTGGCAGTGGCTTGCTAAAATCTATAAAGGGTGTGTAAAGGTAGACTGGTTTGGTCTGATAAAAGAAACAAAAAAATCACTTGCCACTTGCACCGTTTGTATCAGAGGTTATTGAAGAGACCGACAGCAATTCAGTATTTTCATTGAACTTGATGCCACTTTTATATTTCCTGGTTCTGTCTGTTAAGTTTCAGTGGAAGCCAAATTCCTCCACTAAGGGGAGCGTGTGAAGTAGTTGCTGGTAATAAGACTTGAGCCAGAGGATGACAAGTGAGCTGGAGAAGCCCAGCAGCAATGCTTGTAAGAATAGTGTGTCACAGAGATCATTTTAAGGCCGTTATTGATTAGGGGAAGATGAATGTATCTTGTAATGGTATTCTTTGGTGTATCATTGATCTTCATAGAGCCGTACCAAGCTGCCTTCAGGTGCTTCACTGAGAGTGCCATACGCCGTAGCCTGTGGCTGTGTGGTGATAAATAACATGGCAGCAAGCTGCTACTGAGTGCTTCCCTCTCCCTTCAGGCTCTTCACCAAAAGCCTGCTTGCTGCACTGGCCTGGCAGCATGCTCCTGCTGAACTTCACTTGCACACAGCTTCTCTTTGTTTTCTTACATCTCTAGTAGGACTGATTAGTCTGCTGTGGTGACTGAGTAGGGCTTCTGAAATTTAGTTAGAAAGTAGTAGGAAAGCGGCTTGCCCCTTCTATACAATTAATTGCTTGGAAGTTACATTTTCTGTTTGTATTTGTTCTCACATAGGCAGGACATGCTGCAAACAAACATTAGGATTACGGCTGTATCGATCGCCTGGACTGATCAGGCCTCATCCCCTGTATCGTGCTGACCGCTCCTCTCATGGTGAGAAGGTAGCGGGTCTGTTACTGAAGGCAATCCCAAGCAAGAATGGCATCCAGTACTAGACACTACACAAAATTTGTCAAATAGATTGTAGGCATCTATTTTAAAATTTAGTATGTTTAAATAAAATCTGTTAATCAGATGTCGTGAACCATAATTATTTCTGAACAGTGCTTGTCTTTTATCGGGGGAAGTTTTGTGTTTCATATGGCACGAATAAACAAATATTGTGCAGAATGGCTTCATGAAGAATCCGTATTACAGAATTAAAATAATGTGATCATATGCACTTTTTCTTGTTAAGGCAGCTGGGTAACTCGCGTGCTGCAATTTAATGCTTCTTTATATGCAGTAAAAATTCATGCCAGCAGTTCGATAACCAATACGTTTTGTATTGTTTCTTGCCGTGACCTAGAATGAGGCTGTTTCTGAAAATCTTTTAGCTGAGTACTCTGCATATGGAGAATATTAACTACGCGTGTATTCTTGAGGTACCTCTTTTTCAGAAAAATGTCAGATTTTTTTCATAATTTTTGTTGTCTTCATACTAATACATCAAAAAGCCACCACGAATTACACAGATGCATTTATTTGTACATATTTTGCATTCATGTAGCTTTGAGACATACTCTTTCATGAGACAATGCATTTAGTATGAATACTTAAATAAAACTTTTCCTACCTATGAAAGGTAATTAGATGTGGAGCTCCCAGGAGCGTACTATTGAGTTATAGTTAATGACTATGAAAGTATCAAGAAGACTTAAATACTCCAAGGTAACTTAGTGCATTGTCATTAATTATTTTGGGGTCTAAGTGAAATAATGGAAGCGCTCAAAAAACTGTACACCTTTCCCTTTTTTAATTTAAAAATGTAATCATAGATCTTAAGAAAAAAACCACGTAATCTTTAATTTTTTTAAGACGTTACATTCACTTGGTTAATTGATTTAAAAATTTTAAAAATATATGGTTAATTAAACATTTTTCTCATTGTTGAGAAAAGCAGCAATTATGCCATGGTTCAGATGTGATTTAAGTGTTTTGGCTCATCTTCAGGTGAGGAGTAATCTCCATAATGGCTTTTGGTGGCTCATGGCAAGCCGTGCCTTTAATGCAATAAAGCATAATCATTCTTCGTGGGATTGAAGACGTTACTTATACTTAATATACGTTAAGCATATGTACCAGGATCTCCACGCAGTCTGTGCCAGTGTGGCTCGGGTTGGAGCGGCACCTCCTCAGTGCTGGTTCCTCGCCGGCTGCAGTTACCTTGCAGGATTACCCTAACGGTGGCTGGCTCAGGCTCAAATTTGGTGATGGCATCACAGTCTCTGCTTTTTTTTTAAAAAAGTTTTTTTTCTGGCTGTCGAACCTAGTGAGAATAGCCGTGGAAGAAGGGACCTGAATTTGACTGATGGAGGCCCTTGGCATGTGCTTCCAACCAGCCTTAAATACATCTGAGAGATGAGGATGGTGGCATCCTTCTCTTTTCGGTTGTCTGTCCTGATGCTTGCCAGCCTGCTCTGACACTGCTTCAGGAAGGGCGTGTGGGGTGGAGGAGCATGGCTGTTTTCACTGCTCTTGGCCATCACAACTTCAGTTGAGTGCAGGAAGGACTGCCATCCCTCCCCAGCACAGACCCTGGCTTAGGGGCGAGCCCGTTTCTGACATGGCAATGGCAAGACAGGCCCATGATACCGTGATATGGCCAGGGAGGCTTTGAAGGGGATTGCCTTGATCAGTGACTGATTTCTCTGATGTTCCTCCAGTTGTCTTGGATGGCAATAAGTTCTCTTCGGGACCCTCCAATGGCCTTTGCCATTGGTAGTAGTGCGGGGTGACTTCCCAGCCTGTTCTGCCATCCTGCTGTGCAGCCTTTTTGGGAGGAAGGAGTTTGCTGCTGCCTGAGGGCGTTATCTGTTCAACATTTCAGCCAAAATGCCTGCAAAAGGGTAGGTATTTCAGATTTTCCTTCAGATTTCTGCATTCCAGGGGACAGAGGTTTTTGGTGAAGGTAAACCCAGTTGCCTGGGAGCAGCCCAGATGCCCACTTGGTACCTCCAGAATTAAAACAGTGCTGGGAAACGGGGGGTGTTCCCTCCCAAATACTTCCTGAGTGTAAATAAGGACTGCTGTGGTCAGGGCTCTCCCTTCTGAACTTGTCTCATGTTTTTGTTCTATAAGGATTTTTTTCCCAAGAACGCCTCAACAATTCGAGCCACAAATCTGCAGACTGGTACATAAGCTTTTCCTGGTGACGTGTTTATTAATCTTAGTTGTACTGCATCTCTCCAGGTGGGCAAGTTTGACATATTTGCATTATCAATCTAATCTAAAGCCTTCTGGCATAGCCAGACTAGCTGAGTGTCTCTCAAGTATTTATAGGCAAAAAGATTCTATTTCTTATAATTGTCTAGATGCGATGAGTTCTTGTAATTATGAATTTTTCTGTGCTTCTGTCTGTAAATGACACGTTGAGGAAAAGCTGGGCTACGTTTTTGCAGTTTGGCATGTGTTTCATCACTGTTCTTATCTGTGACAAAGTAAGTAGATAAATAAAATGTTCAGTAGTCCAGGTTTGGCTCTTGCATCAGGTTTGTCCCCTGCACTCATAAGCTTCCCCCTGTTAGGTGACAGTTTAATTATCCTAACGTGCAGTTGTGATTACAGAGTGCAAGGTGACTTGTCAGGTATCCAGGCATAATTCCATGTGCGTCAGTGGGAAATGCAAATATTAAATGTCAGTTCAGAAAGCTGAATCACACTATACACCGAATGGCTTGCCAGGGCAGAATATGTGCCTAAGTGGTGATTCCATCGTATCCTTGAGCATTTTCGTCTTGTGTCTTCTCCAGGCTAACCAGTTTCACAAGAGGGGGAAGCAGAGCTCCTTACCTACAGAAGACCTGCATTGACCTGGCCTAGAGGCAGCACACGCAGGGAGGGCCAAGAGGCTGGGTGGGCAGTAGAGAGCTGTCTGCCAGTCTCCAGTGATACTTGGTGCCCTTGGCTTCTGTGGCTCCTCAAGGGTCCCAGAAGTCCTGAATCTCCCAGTAAACCTACTGAATTAAGGAGTTCTGTCCTCCATGCGGGCTGCTATTAAAGAGTTTTGAATTCTTGAGCGCGCTGCCTATTTTCTTTCAGCCTGCGTCTTGGTCTTACTTGAATTTGGCTGTTGCTGACTGTTCTTCATGCAGCACCAACAGCACTCTTGGAGATGGCAGAAGCCAGTCTTTCAGAGGTCCAGCAGGATGTTTTTTCCTTCGCTGTGGAAAGGAGGAGATCCTTCATCTCAGTCTTCAGCCTGAGAGCTGATAAAGTCCCAGGAGGACCCCCTGTGCCTGCTTTCTGAACAAGGCAGTTCAGAAACAAACAGAAGGCGCAGGTTATATGTTCAGCAGTGGTTTGTGAATTTTATAGAAACATGGTAATTTCTGAAGTTACAATAATACTGTCGGGCGTTTCAGGGTAGAAGGTAGATGCTGGTTGATCACAGAGCCTGTCAGGACTAGTATCATTGACATCTTTTTGGTTAAACAGCAAGACAAGCAGGGAACCGCAGGAAATCTACCCTCAACTCCTAAATATTGCGGTACTCCAACTAGGACTTAAGAAATCATCTTGCAGCTCCGCAGAGCTCTCAGAGCTGTTGCTCGGTCTCTGTCGTACTGTTTCTTTCAGTCACCAAAACACAAGGTGGATGCTTTCCTGATTGTCCTCCTGGCAGGGTTCTCAGTGGGCTTCTTGGCCAGACTGGACGTGGGTGAACCCTGTGCCTGGGAGGAGAACTGTGCACAGTGAGAGGTGGTGTCTTCTGGGGACAGCTCAGTTTGCGTGTCTGTCTTACGAGGCATTTGTGATCTGAAGGGGTGCTGTGCTCAGTTCCTGCGGCAGTGGGAGATGTGATCACTTTGCTTTGCTTTGCAGTGACTCAGCTGAGTTAAAATCTCTCCCGTCCAAGTACTTCTGAATCAGCCTGTACTCCTTTCACCAGCAACAGTCAGGTTTTCTTTCTTCTTTTTATTTTTATTTTTCTTTGTTGGTGTCTGCCCAAGACTGACTTTCACCTCTGTGGCAGATGGAGTGGTGGAAGCTGCATCTATTCCAGCGTGCCCACGGCGGGCAGTAGGGCAAGAAGACTGTGCCTCACTCATTTATGGGTGTATTTTTAGATACGTTCACTGCTCATATGTGGGACTAGATTTCCCAAGGGGTGCTGGGTCCTTTGGAAAAGGAGTGGGTGGCTGCTCTCAGCCTCGCAATGCTTCCCCACCATGCTGGGGTTGGACTCCTGCACCCAGCAGTGCCCAGGGGTGCAGGGTAGCGCTGTGTCTGGCAAAAGGCAAAGGGTTTCTCTCCACCTGGAAAGGGAGTTGATGGGACCACACCAGAGCACTGCCAGGTTTTATGTGCAGCGGTGTCATCTGCCCTTGGCTGTGTAACTGCACAGCCGCTTAGCTTGCATGAGAGACAGCAAGAGATAGAGGGTAGCCACCAACCTCCTCCCTGGTCAGAAGCATTATCCACAAGGAGACCAAAATCTATTGAGGTGGTGACCACGTGGACTTCTTTGCACTGTCAGGCAATAATTTTCTCTCATAAGAGTCCGTGGTTATTGGGTTTTATAGCTTAGCAATACAGCCAGATTTTACCTGTCAGTTTATGGATTAAAGCTGCACACAAAAGGGGCTTGAATTGGAACAAACTTTCCAGTGTTGGAAGCGTGGAGGAAGCGGGATGGCTGGTCTGTTCTCCCCCAATCTGTGCTGAATAAAAAGCTTGGGGCAAGGAGGGGAAATAGCTAATGGCAGCTCTGCTGTCTCAGCCAGCAAAGCAGCCTGTTAGCTAAGCTCCTAAGCTTTTCTTCTGACATTATATAAAAACATACCACTATGGCTGAGAATTATTAACATCCAGTTGTGTGGCCTCTGCATACCTGAAATGAAAGGGAACAGAATAAAAGCAGATAAATCACTTATCTTTGTGATTTTATCAGGGAAAAAAAGTGTGAGCAGGTGTTCATGCCGACATATTCTGGTCTATGACCTTTAGTTTAAAGGATTTATTTTGCATTATTCCTTGCTTTACAGCTTTAAAGACATAGTAATGAGGTACTCTCTGTGCATCCTCCTACTCAGAGAAACTATATTGAGAAGTACAGCTGCAGCCAGCGGGGTGTTAATCACCACTTACCGACAGGCAGGACTAACACAGGCAACTGGAGAGTGTGGTAATTTTCTATAGGATGTCTGCTCTCACCATCCTGTCTGCCATTAATAGGGTAACATTTGAAAGGCTCAAGCATTAGCTATTTTACCATGGAGAATAGATTTATGTAAACAAACATTATTCTGGGGTGAAATTAGCCAAGGTATTAAATAGATAAACGTGACTGCGAACAGTGCCGATGACAAGAACGCAGGAGAAATACAGCGGTCTTCTGTGAGATACGGAGTACCTCCTGTGGCCCGGGATGGTGGGCTTGGTGAGCTGTGGGCTGCTAACATTAACGGGAGATTTCCCTGCACTCCATCAAGTTGAAAAGGGATTTACTGTCTTCCTGCCTCTCGCTGCTGGCCTTGGCAGTAGGGAGTTTCGGTGTCTAGTGTTGTTTCAGACAACTATCATTAGAACGGTGATTATTCAAGTTAATAATTAAATCCTTGTACCAGGGTCCCATCACAGTGTTGTCTCCTGCAAATTATGTCATCTTCTGGCTCTTCACAATTTGCTTCCTTGTTCAGTTTTAATTTTTTTGTTTAAAAAAGCTTCCATTAGGGGTAAAATTACAAGCACAAAGGACTGTATTAATTTTGGATCTCTATTACCTTTTCCAGTATTGCTCAAAGTTTAGATTGTCTTGAATACCAGGGGACCAACATGATGGATCCAAGTGACTAATCGCAGTGGAATAAGAGGTTATTACATCCCAAAGAATTATGAACCTCATAAAATATTATTAAAAGTTAATGTGTTTGATTTTTCTCTTAAAATTATTCAAACAATTTTACTATCACTGGGTAGCTGACAATTTGCAAGAGGGTAATCAGAAAATATTCCAAGGAAAATGTGAATGCATAGCTTTTGGATTGTTTCATTATGCATTATTTTACATTTGTTATGACTTTTAAACTTAATTATCTCACAGGGTAGATAGTGACGCAGTCAGTGATTTGCCAGACACCGAAATATTAAAATGTAATGACTCATGGTGGAATATATGCATCCAGATATTTTCAGTGTTATTGCTTGCCTTTTAAAATATTTAGATCCAGAGCATGAATTGACACTAGCTCTCTCTTTGTTTTAATAGTTCTTTAAATGGGAAGAAAAACCCCCATTTTAAAGAGAAACAAGAAAATGGCTAAAGAGCTTTGAACCTCTCATGGGAGTACTCTGGCTTCTCTTGGCTTACCCTCATCTTCAGGAGCTAGATGGTTACATATATCAAAAACATCTCCCAGATCCAAGTCAATGAACATTTGTTTCTCAAACAAACCACTCAGAAGTCTAAGGGAAATTTGACAAGTGATTTTTCTTTTCTGATGTTTTTATTATTTGCATGTGTGTTCTGTTTTTCAGAGGCTGCTCTTAATCTTTTTATGATCAAGTCTTTTGATTTACAAATTGGAAGATGGAGAAAAATAACCAACCAACCTGAAGCATTTAGCAAGCTTCTTTTCTACAGTTTTGTCTTTAAAGGGCAGGGAGAAAAAGGTTAGGCGAGTTACGTTTTCTTCTGTGTTTCAAACTTGACGTGTAAACGTGTCAGATGCGATAGGTACGAACACAAAGAGGTGGGGGGGTGCCTGCCTCTTTGACTTCATGCCAGTCTATGAGCGGTGCAAGCAAAATACACTGGGAATGAATATTCAGTATTCACTCACCTACTGTCTCTTCTTTAGTCAGGAAATTATGAAGTAAAAGCGGCTTTTTTGTCTGTAAGTAGTCGATGGTTTGGTTTTGGAAGGACACGTTGATGGATCAGGAGTGACCAGAGACATAGGGAAGCTGGATGCGGGTTTTCTCTCTCCCGCGGGCTCCTTGTGTGACTCTGAGATTACTTAATCTCTCTCTCTAAAGGCAAGGAAGATAATATATTCCTGCTTGGATGGGATGACACATCCATTCCTTGGGCTTGAAACACTGTGCTGACTGGTTGCATACAAATATCCAGATGGGTCTAGCGTGGGGATCGATTTTAGCAGCATACAGTGCACCAGCAGAAGCTGCTGTTGAGTCTGGAGGTGTTGCATCCTCCCGCAGAAAACTTCCTCCATTTGCTCCTGCTTTAATCCCTTTCCCTTTCACTAGAGCTGGTGTCCATGCTGTGATTGAAGTAATTAATGTCAGTCATTCAGTGGACAGAGAGGATGGCATACATAGGACCTAAGGGGAATTTCAGTTGCACAGACCTTCAGCAGCAACAGATTTCTCTCTGCTGGCTGAATGTTGATACTTGGGAATAGGCAGGTAAAAATAGATCCAGAGGACAGATAAAAGACTACTTTTACAGCAGCTGAAGGATATGACAGTTTAAAGCAGTAGCTTTTTGCTTTGTGTAACAGCCCTGCCATATTTGAGATGCTTATGGAGAAGGTATTGCTTGGGCTTGCCTCTCAGCCTGCAGGTTCTTGGCTCCCTTATACTTACAGATTATAGTTTCATGTGGAACTGAATCTCAAAAAAAAAAAGACCTGTTTTAGAGGGAGGGATGAATACTAGTGAATGAGGGTGGGATTTCCTCTGACAGAGTAGCATCTGAACCAGAAGAGAGCTGACCCACTGCCTCTAAATAAACCCCGATGTACAGATTTGTCCAGGGTCCATTCCTGACGCAGAAGGCTCGCTCTTGCAATGGCCAGCATCACAAAACCGTTGTGTTGGCTATGTGAGGAGGAGATGCTGCTCCAGACTGTGTTTGGGTATTTGCAGCATTTAGAGGCTGTGTGATCACTCCTGCATCAGCTTAACTGTGCTTCAAAACCTGCTTTGTACCAAGCATGGATACTGTTGGTTATGGGTCAGCCTCACTCTTAGTGAGAGGATTCAGAACTCATGGTAGCACAGCAGCTTATCACAGGGGAGGGCTGCACTCTGCTGAGATAAATTACGGTGCCAGCAGGCAGGAACTGATGCCAGTGATTAAACCCATCACCTGCTCTCACCACTATTCAGAAAAAAAGAAAAGATTTTTGCATGTGGAAACTTGACAAGGAATGATAAAAGGAAATACAGAAAAAAATCCACTTTTTTTTTTCCTTTTGGTTTAATTCAATTCCGTATCCTCCTTTGAGGTATTTCTGAGGCAGTCTACGCTCTGCTGAGCAGCGGAGTGTTGTTTGGCAGGTGTCACCAGGTGGCACTGCTTTCAAAATGTCATTGTGCGCTAGGAAACGCAGAGATTGGCATCTTTCCTGCTGACATTTTAATACACCTTTCTGAGGAGGGCAGCACTGTGTGAGAGGCTGGAGAGTTTGCTTTCGGCCGATATCTTTGATTGAAGTTGCTCCCTGGGAACAGAGCATTGGGGTTTGGCTGAGTGTCTTGAAAAAGGGATCGCCTGCGTGTTATTTATGACAATCTCTGCTCCAGGATGAGTGTCTGAATGTAAATTACTCAATTTGCCTTTAGAGTATATCCACTCTGATTTTTCCTCCACTGAGAAACCAGTCTGCAGGGCGCTGACATCTGCTAGCATTCAGAAAAGTAGCAACACATGTTCCTAGAAGTTAAAAATGGAAGAGACATATTGCATTTTCTAACATTGTTTTTCCCTCTGCCAGTGCCAGTGTTTGTTCCCAGTGCTTGGGTCTGGCTATGCTTAATACAACTCCAAGTGACTTACATTAGTACAGTTGCCATCATTTCTCAGAGAAAATAGTGCCTCCACCATCCATGTATTTGTTCTTCTGCTTCATTTACAGGGGTTTTTTATTATTGTCAGGTCTTTCCTTGCTGTTTAGCCATTTACTTTTCCCTAATTGGTATCTTCCCCTTCTTGTGTGTATGCTTTAAATGACATAATTTTAAATTGCATCATTTTTAAGGGACCCCATCCTACAACTGTTGACTTTAAGGGACGTGATCTTTCCCCTCTACGCAGTGCTGGTAGGACAACATCTGGCAAGACCACACCTGGAGTGGTGTGTGTGTCCAAGTCTGGGCTCCTCAGTATAAGACATGGGCATACTGGAGCAAGTCCAGTGAAGGGTCGCTAAGATGATTAAAGGTCTGGAGCACTGGACATATGACGAGAAGCTGAGAGAGCTGGGACTGTTGGGCCTGGAACAGAGAAGGCTCAGGGAGATCTTACCAACGTGTACAAACACCTGAAGGGAGGGTGCAAAGAGGACACAGCCAGGCTCTTCTCAGTGGTGCCCAATGACAGGACCAGAGGCAGTGGGCACAAACTGAAACACAGGAGGGTCCTTCTGATCATCAGGAAACACTTATCCACTGTGAGGGTGACCAAGCACTGACACAGGTTGCCCAGGGAGGTTGTGGACTCTTCATCCTCAGAGATACTCAAAACCCAATTGGACATGGTCCTGAGCAAACTGCTGTAGTTGACTTCCACTGTCTTCAGGGCTCAAAAGGCAAGAGTTAATATAGCCCAGCTTCACAGATTTGCTCCTGTCCTGTCAACATTTTGCTGCCATTCCCTCCAGCTTGTTAGTATTTTTTCTTATCCCAAAACGTTGTCATTAATTCAGACATTAATACGCTTAAGTCAGCAAAGTCATACCATACAGTGGGATACTTCTGAGTGTGAAGTGACAAATTTCCCTTTTTTCCCCAAAGCATGTATGTAAAAAGCACTTCTCATATTATTCCATATTTCTAAGTCCTAAAATGTTTCCATCTCATAAAATACTTGTTTCAGATTGTATTTTTCTCATGTATTTCCGTACAATTCTCCATGATTTTTTTTTTACTAAATTCTCTAAGTATCTTTATATTGTTTTCATGCAGTTACGTGGCATCTTCCAACTTAGTGTCATCATCACAATTAATTAGTGCACTTGGTATCTTTTCTCTTGAAGTATTTAATCATAGTATATTACACTAAATAACATTGCATCCAATAACATTGATCAAAGTAGCACCCATTATACATTCCTCCTTGCAGTATTTCCAGACTTGACGTTAATTTCTATTTTTTCCCCCATCATTTAATTACCAGTCTATATGACCATGTCAACAGCTGAGAAATGTTAGCATTTTTTTCATGGATTTATGGGACAATATTAAATTTTACAGCAGTTTGTATACATTGATTGCACTCCTCTAATACCTGCACTGTGGTGATTGAAATCCCTGCAAGTCTGTGCTGCGCAAGAAGTCAGCCGCCTTCTACTAGAATCTAGATACACGTTCAAAAGCCTAATTTCCATCCCCTGGTTCTTGGTGTCTGAGCTTACAATTTATGGGCAAAATTGCTATCACTTATCAAGCTCTCGGCTCAGGCAACCCACCACTCCATTTCTCAATGAAATCCCTCAATGTTATTGGTTCGTATCAGAAGCAGAAGGGACCGAATAACCCCACGCTTACCATGCACGCACCAAACGGCATCATAATGTCTTCTGCCAAGTGACAGCAATGAACAGGTCTTGGCAAAAGCTCTGACACAAAAGAAGTTTGAAAATGAATTGGACCATCATTTATTTTGAATGATAAGGCAATAAACCAGTGACTCAATGGATCACTGAGCAGCCACACTTACGAAGCTGGAGAACTCAGCACAACAGTGAAACAGGACAAGTAGCGCTCAACTTTTTAAATGCCAAGGAGATAACGATCTTTTAAAAGTCAGCATTTTGTAAAAGAAGTGATGCAACCAAGTAATTTTTCCAGTAATGTAATGCACTTCATCTGGGGCAAATGTCTTTGCCAGCTGATCATCAAAGACTATGACTGATTGCTGTGTGGCTCACCAATTGCTGAAAAGAAAGGAGCATCTACCAAGTGCAGGCAGTTAAGTACTCAGTGTCGTGACCGTCAGTCACTGAGTTGCATTTGATCTAACCTCATTGACATCAAGAATGGGGTGATGGTGGCTGTGGCAGGGGATTGCAAGCAAAACTGATTATAACTGTATAGAGCTCAACTGGAGCACACCTTCAGAGACGAACTCATTCCATGTCTCACAGACAGCTGTCTTAGGAGGGGATAAATCATCTCTGGAGGTACCCACCTTTCTCTGTTGACTGCAGAGGTAACTGAAATGCCTAACTGAGACTACATATTTAACATTGGCTGACAGCAGGTGAAATAGGTCTTACCCTAAAAGTCCTGAGTGAGAAGGTAAGTATCAGCAGAAGTCAAAAGGCAGTATGTTAAACTGAAGATACTTTGAATGTGCTTACACTACCATTTTCATCCTAAAAGATAGGTTAGAAATAGGAGAGGCTAACATTTAAGAGATACCTTAGCAAAAAATCTGTGTTTGAATGCCTGTAACAGTTACATGTTTTCTCTCTTAGATAAATGTTCCCATTCCCAGTCCCAAATTCCCAAGAGGAAGGTTTTTATCCACATAATTAAATAAAAATAAAATGTCAAAAGGGTAAGGAAAACCAGACACAGCTGTTCTCAAACCATCGAGATCTGTGCTACACCATAGTGCACTGGCAGAGTGTACTCCCAAGGCTTCCAGAGCGAGGACATTTAAGCTAAAACTGGTTTACAGAGACCAGTTATTTCAGTGCTTCATGGCAAAACACACACATGGCAATTCTGAGGTCACAACTGGGAAGAGTGAGAGGAAATTTGGCCAACACGGTCTATAGATCAGGGCAATGGTTATTTAGAAGAGACCTCACAAAAATCAGTATTTCAATTTACTGAAGGTTCAAGAAAAAAAGAGAGGTTCAAGAGTTCGGTAATGTCCTGCAGACTTCAAAGACCAGAGGAAATACAAGAAAGCAAAGATTTCGTGGAATTACTGGCTCCAAAGAGTCTCCAAAGCTTTGATTGTCTGAAAAAAGAGATATCTAGTTATTGAAAAAGAAGAAATCAAACATCACGTAATCATAATAATTGATATTGTATCCCACAGAATCATATGATTGTATTTTGGGCATATTTCCATATCCTAAAGATAGAAAACATCCATTTTATCTGAAAAATTAAACTGAAGGAGTCTGTCTTCTTTGAAGCATGCTGGTTTGCCCCCTCCTGGTTTACCCTTGCACAGGGGTGCTGCTTGATGAATCAGGGACACAGTGTCTCACTGGGTTTACCCAGCCTTTCACCTCTGCATTTCAACCTGGGCTCTTGCAGGCGTTTGGGCAGAAGCAAGGTCCGTTAGCCTTTGCTTCTCTGTTCCTGTCAGCTGTGCTGTCTCCTTCTCACAGACTCTTGAGGTCTGAAGCAGTCAGGCTTCAAACACAAACGAATGCAGAACATCTCCAGAACTGAAGCAATATTGCAATAATTATTTGCTTACCCATATTTACATCATTTATTTGTGCTTTGACTGAATAAATCCCTGTTGGAGAAAATAAAACTGTGATTACTTTAATTCAGAGCATGTACAGTCCACCTATCATCCAACTAATTTACTGTGCTCACAACTGTCTCTCTGTATAATGAATTAGATAATAACTTTTTAAATGTCCACAAATAATTGAAGTCGTGGTTCAGCAAGGCAGTTAAAGCCTGTCTTTATTCAGCAAAGTGCACAGGCCCATCTTTAACTTTGTACAAGGTAGTAATGGCAACAAGATAGCCAGCTGGTCCCTCATACCGTCTCATCGAACCGTTATTTTTGTGCTCAAGTAAATTTGCCAGTGAAGTTGTGCTTATTAGTGAGTATAAAGTGGTAGGCTGATTTTAAAATCAAGTTTTCTATGTAGCCTAGAGGTTCTTCTTTTTAAAGGATGTTATGTTACTTGTTGATTGACTGACAATATATTGCGTCCATATGTCCTCTGGATTAAAAAAAAGGTTTGTATTTGTGGATGTATCAAATATTCCTTTTGGTATTAGGCCTTTTTTTCCCTATCAACTATTTGGAGACAGTTCTTCCACTCAAGAATATATTTCTTGATGAGAAATGTGTGGACAAAAATAAGCCATGCCATGTGAACATCTTTCTTTTAATTGTCCATTACCTGTGTCTTAGTTATTCCTAGTGGCTGCCACTACGTGATGGCTCCAAAAACATGTTACTGCCTTATTAATGTCAGTCATTTCCTTATTAACGTTTGTACTGCCTAAATGTTGCAATGAAAAATAAGAGACAGCCATTTCCAAACAAAAAGTGAGAGAGAATGGATCATTTAATAGTAATGGTATTTTCATACCGATAACTGTTTCATCAACCTGGGCCATGCACACCTGCAATCAGTACACACAGCAAGACTATAAGGTGGATAAATTACTAAATTTTCAAGATGCTGGTATTTTAAAATATTGTTTCTTAAGTTCAGGATTCCAGCTGGAATTGAAAAGGGGTGGCCTGATTTCCAAAGATGTCAGTATTTAATGAAGTAGTCTGAGACCCCATGCCGTAAGGAACAAGTACCAAGGCTGGGAGTCTCATACTCAAAACCTTGCCCAATTCCACCATCATGGGAAGCCTTAGCTGTGATTAGTAAGGTTTCTTTGGAGTCTCCAGTTGTGTTATTGTGGATGTGCAGTACAGCTGCCTGCTTTGGGGGGGTCTGAGAGGCCCCACAAGTCCCTCTCAGGGAGCGCAAGTGGGGAACGCCTTGCTTCAGGAGCCGTGCAGCGCACGTAGCACCTGCAGAGGTAAGCGAGTGCCACACCAAATAGTAGTCACACTGCTTTTGTCAAAAGCTGGTGGTGGTGTGTAGAAAGTGAGAGATGTTTCTTCATTTTCTTCCTCTGCCTGAGGGACTCAAGCTTGCCTCTTCCATTGCCCACGAGACCGTTGCAGCTCTGTGGCTCCTGCCTCTTTGAGGAAGGAATTTGTCCCCAGTCTTTGGTTTGGTGCTGTTTCCTTTTAACCCAAAAGAAATCAAGATTCAGTGGGCAAAAGTGTGAGGATATGACTATAACAGGAGTTGTAGGAAATACTGAGCCAAAAAAATCAAGTACAACGTATTGCAAGGATGATTGTGATAGTAAAGGTGATAAGGAAATGTGACATTCTGTACCCTGAGCAGAGTCTGTGCAACATGCTGTAAATAAAACACGGAACTTCAGGTGACAATAAAAAGAAATATTGAACAGGCATCTCACTTGCTGAGCATTGCCTGTTCTGTGCACTGAACAAAGCGGGGGCCCTGTGGAAAAAGAATAATTTTATTGCAAATAAATATGGTATCATAATGGAAAAATAAAGCTGCACAAATATTATTATTTCTGGCATTTTCTAATTCTGAGGACAATATTTCACCTTGTAATAGAGGCTTTTATACATTTATTTTCTCACGGAATTGACACGGTATTGTTATTAAATATGTTGTACTCCTTTAAATTTTATGTGTGATATTCAACGTTTAAGGAATTTAATATTTCAGTTGTGTCATTGACTTTCTTCTCGTTCATATAGTTTTAGTACACTGGAGCAAGAAATGTATATTATGTGGAAAGAATTGCAGAGGTTAGGTAAGTTAGGACAGAGATAGAGAAGAAGCTCACAGGGCAGAAAAACTAAGCAGATCATCCTGGTGTGGTTGCACACTCATAAATGCAAAGTAACTCCTGCACAGTTGTAACAGGTTAGGTACCGAGGCCATAGTTTGACAATGCAGTCGAACTGGCTTTAGATCTCCTAGTACTTGCTCAAAAGCAGGGTAAACAAAGGATGCAAAGTACTACTCCAGCACAGACTCACTGTGCCAATTCAAGCTGTTCAGAAGAGGTCGATAAATTGTTTTTGTGCCAGAAGACTTTGTGCCAGAATAGGTGGTTTGGCTCTGCATCGCCCTGTGCCCCATCTGATATCATCTGTCCTCTCACTTTGGCACATGTGAACACATAAAACCAGCATAGGCACCATATCATGTGCTCTAGCTAATTCGTGTTGCCCATGTTTGCCGTGGGTCATACTTGCATTGCCAAGCAACCTAGCCACACACAGACCTGGCGTTGAACAGCGATGGAGTTGTCAGGAGGGGGGTGAGCCGTCTTTCAGCCTACCCAAAGGTCTCCTCAGCTGCCCTTTCTGCGTTGTGGCCTCAATGGGACATTCCTCTCCTTCATGCTGAACCTTGGCGGTCAGTTCCTGCGTTCAGTCTGTTTCCTTGGCTCATTTCTCTTTCAGAGTTGACGTGCTGTTTGATGTTGCCTCCTACCAACCCCTGGTAATAATATATTTTCTGATAGTCTTTTTGTAAATGAATGGAAAGTGTTCATTTTTACAGGTGGTAGAGAAAGAACTGCCGTTTGTAACACCCACATTGTGGGATCCATTTTTAAGAAAACAGAAAACAGATTTCTTATTGAAGGTGAGAGAACATTTTCTATGGCAAGCATGACATCCAAATTCTGCGTTACGCTTATGACTAAAGCTGTACAGATCTTTTGTCTTTTTTTTTTTTTTTGCTTTGAATTAACTCATCAGCATGTGAGATACTTCTCTCATCAATCTTAATAAAACAAAAGTGTGACTATGTGGGTGGCTTGAAGTAGCAGGGGGATTGCTAAGCTGAGTCAGACCGAAGGTCCATCTAGCCTAATACTTTGTCTCCAACAGTGGCCAGCAACTGATGTCCAAGGAGGACAAGAACAGGGCAAGCATGTAATGATGATACCCCTGAATATACTCCCGTAGTCTAAAAATTCAAGGCTTGAGAATTTCTTGCTTAGTGAAGATGTCTCTGTATTTAATAGCTCTTGATTGCTTTATCTTCCATGAACTAGTCGAGTAGCTTCTTGAACTCCTTTTTAATATGCCATTTTTCGGTCAGCTGTTTTAACAGAACATGATTCTTCTAAAGCCTTTTTAGAAAGCCAAAGCCAAGTTCAGACTAGGTTTAACAGAACAAAGTCCAAATGCAATACCATAATATTATAACTGTTATAGGATGTCCAGCATTGGAAGTTACACTGAGGTTTTTCAAAATCATTTCTGGCTCTCAGATTTGTTAAGAAAACCTGAACTGACAGTAATGTACCTAATGCACAGGGATCTAAATTGAGCCCTCGGAGAGTTTGTGTATCTGGGATGCAAAAATTGGGTGGATCCAGTTTTAGTGAGCTAAAATTTAAAAATTCCAAGCTGAACAAAAATCCCTGTCCCGGTAGATAGTAGAGGGAGAGGCACAAATGAGGGCAGTGCTGTGAAAATGGCCTGTGGGGAAGCAGCCACATACCTAAATCCATACATCTCTGGGTGGGACCTGCCCCCCGTGCGCCTGCCTTCAGCCTGGCTTCGTGTGTCAGCTGCACAGCCCCTGCTCCGACCCTGGCAAGCAGCAGCCACAGCTCTGTGGCTGGTGGCAAGGGTTTTGAGTGACACCATCCCATTCCCACTCAGTTTTTCTCTGCAGCCAGCTCAGTGTGCAGAGAAACTTGGTGCTGGAGCAAATGGGCTTAACCCTAGCTAGGAAAAAGTTGGTTTTCTTCTGTATCAGCCCAGCGGTCCATTGCACATGGAAAGGTTCTCTTTCCTCTGCAGCTCCTCCAGGCATGAAGTTATGCTGCTGCTGAGTGAGAACACAAACAATGAGGGGAAAAAGAAGAAAAGAAATAGCGGGGGGGGGGGGGGGGGGGACNGAGGAAAAGAAAAATGCACACATAGTAAGTGCGTAGTAAGAAACACTGCAGTTTTCGTAGCTCTGACGAATCACGATGTTGTCTTCCCAGTTTGAGTGTTGGGCTTGTGCTCAGGGCTCACCGACTTAAGAATTTTATCCCCAGATCCTTTGCTCCAAGGCGTTTAGCATGGATTTTTCATTAAAATCAGGTATTTGTTTTTTAAATTCAAGGTTCAGTCTCTGGGTTATTTGTGTTTGTAGGCCATTGGTTTGTTCTATATATTCAGTTTCCTTGCCTTTTTACCATTAAGGCAGGCATGTTTTAGGATAAGGTAAAGAGAATTGCATTTAAGAGTAAAAAACTCTTTTGTGTATTCTCTCATTGCCTGGTCTGTTGCCGTTTGCACAGCATTTGTCACAAATAAGTCTTTCTGTTCTGTCGAGAATACTGGGACAAAAAGAAAAATCAATTAGGTTAGGGCAAAGTTGTGATTGTCTTTATGAAGTTAAGGAGGAGCCTGTACTGTCCCTTCCCAGCAGCCCCCCTTCTTCCAACAAGATAGGCTGGGGTGTCTGCCAGGGAAGACTTTGGTCTGGGAAGGGGTGCTGGACTGGAGGAGGTGGATTTCTGGCCTCTGAGCAAAATGTCTCCCTGGGGACTTTGGGGATACTGTGGAGCTTGGTGGCCACCACCCCCAGCCCTCACTGGTGGGCCACACTGTCAGATGCCGGCATGGTGAATGAGGAGGGTTGCCCATGCCTGCTTACCCTGCTCACTGCAGTGGCCCAGCTACACTGCCGGGCTTTTTCCGTTAATGCTCAGGGGATATGGATGTGACCCCTTAGCTAGTCCCCTGCTACACCTCTGAGGATCCCTGCTGCTTTTCTGAGTGTGATTTTTTGTTGATAAATCCCTGCCTGTGCTAATGATTGTTCCTAGCAGTAAGAGTGGCGTTACTGGAAACAACATGGAAAAATGTCTGAATGTCTGAAGTGAGTTATTTTTAGAGCTGTGGTTTGCATGAGTATGCTTAATGCTGGTGTATTTTTTAAGGCCATGGAGCAAATTAAAGTGGCACGAATAAAGGTCTATGTGCATGCAAACTTCCTTTTCATCTAGGCAGAGCCGTAGTTTAGCCTGAACATACAGCAGCTGCTATCTCAAGATGGAGAGTGGAGATACAAGTGCTGAACAGCACTTGGTGAGACTATTGGGATGTATAGTTTTGTCATATACGAAAAATGATACAATTATAAACAAAAATTTTGCCTTAGAAAAAGCCTGTTGAAAAGGAACATCTTCAAAGCAAAAAAGCAAAACCAGATTAGTTTGCATCCTTTTCTTTTTTTGGCTATTTTTACTGGGCAGGTAGCATATCTTCAGTTGCTCAGGATGAGATTTCTTTTTTAAGTTCACAGGTATTTATTTGTGTAAAATTATGTAATATTCAGTATGTGTATCAAAAATAAGATTGACCCAGACTAAGTAATCTACTCCATTAGATAAAAGATATGAACATTGAAATCATTGCAACTGTAGAAAAACGTTCATGATATTATGACATTTTAACCTGAATTTTGCTTTCCTGTTTGCAGCACTGCTGGATTGTATTGACAATAGTACTCTGTATGAAACAGAGCAATTTATAGAGCCTATAAAGGAATCTTAATGAATGTTTCATATTCAAATCTTTGTGTTACTTAGGATACACATCAGCAACTTTGCTCCTTGTTAATGCAGAAATATCTTTCATAACCCTGTTATCATCCCATTTCCTTTAGAGCAAGATAAGTTTGCGACCTGAAAAGTACTCTGGCTCTTCAAAGGAAAGGGAAGAAGTCCTCAACTTGCAGACAAAGATCCTTACCATTAGGTATTCCTAGACCTTAAGCTGAATTTCAGATGGGTTTTGTTTCTGCTGCTTGAATTCGCATTCAGTGTCTGCACAGATGTTCATTAATTTCTGTGAGAGATACATTAGAAAATAAAGTCCTGTGCACTATTCCCCTGGCCTTTAGTTCAGAAGGATGCTGGATCATGTTGAGTCTCAATGTCAAATATCTCTGTGGGGAAAGACTAGAAAGCCTGACCTATTTGCATATGTGAGGGGGTACGGCAAGTCTGCTGCACTAATGTAAGAGAAGGAGGTTATTTTACAATAATAAAATCACAAAAATGATAACCCACAGTTCAAAAAAAAGAAATTCCTCCTTGTTTTTACAGACAAAAAGGAAGAAGAGTGGGAACATCAGCTCAGAGACTGTGGCCGGTTTTTAATAAGGGCTGGATGGCTTCATGGCCCCTAACAACATTTATATATAAATGAGTTGAGATAATAAGGCTAATCAAATGTCATGCTTCAAATGGTCAGTTCATGGCCTGAAGGGATTGGGAAGTACGTTTCCTCCACTGTGCAGATGTGCTTCATTGATTAGGATTTGTCCATTCCAGAGGAGGGTTGCAGAGCTAAAGGCATCCCTGATGACCTGCTGTGGACAGTAATTCATATGGAGTCCCATCAGCACATGCGTGTTTTATTTTACCTGAATGCACAAGTATTGCAGCAACCTGAACTCTGTCTTCGACATTGGTTGAACCATGACTGTATCATATGGCAATCGTGAAAACTTTGCTTAAAGTTTGCACTGCAGATCAAGGTGCAGAGATTTACTCAAATGAGTTAGCAGATTGGCAGTTTGTGCTGTATCAGCGAGGCTGAATTCACATGATCGCTTGCTAGTTTTCCTGAAAAGTAAAGAATCCCTCAAAAAAGTTGGAGGTTAGAAGCCTAGGCTTCTTTATTTCATCTTATTACCTTCTTTCTCAGAGCATACCATTCACAGCCAGTAGTGGTACAGCAGCGCACCGCCTGGCATGTGCGTCAGAGCCTTGATTTGTTAAGATTTGAGGTCAGAAGAGGAGATGGTCTGATTTCTGTTAGATATTCCAAGGTCAAAGGGATGGTAAATAATAAAAACCTCACAGAGCTACAATTGAGTTAAGATGATGAGGACAGATAACACTGTCTCCATAAAACATTCAGAATATTAAAGCAAATAACAAGATATCCCAAACAAGATTTGTTTTCCATATCTGCTGGCAGTTGAGAGGACAGTGCAAATAACTTTAATACCATTTGTACCTTAACTCTTGTGCCTTGGGGATGCATTCACACAGAGCTGAAATTACTAATAGCGCTTACTTTCGGCTTACCCTACAAATTACAATAGAACAGAGAGCCAGCCTGCATCTTGGAGGCTGTCTCACTGTGGCGGTGTGAGCTGACTCTGTCGTGCGTGTGTGTGTAAACGGTCTCATTTTGGCTGGCTGTTGCAAGTAGTAGCTTCGAAAAGCTTTATCGAAGTTCTCTGCATACCAGGTATATAGTGGAAATTGTACATAAAAAATTATTCCCTTTCAAAATCCAGTTTTTGTTGTGTAAAATTCTATCATAAACTCAAGTCTAGTTGGTAAAAACTTTGTTCTAAGATACCATAGTGTCTGTAGACAAAAGCTTTATAACATACATTTTTGGAAAGCATGTTAAGCTTTTGCTAAGATTTGGGGAAGATAAGAGGGCCCCCTTGTGGAGATTATATATATATTATATATATAATTATTTTTATATATATATAATCTATATATACACATAGTCCACATAGTCTAAACTGACATGGAAAGAAGTCTGTTAGGAGGTCAGTGGAGGGGAAGATGGCAATTTTGCTTATAGCTTTGAGTTGTATTATTCATAGCAAACATTTCTGGGTTTGATTAGATGCTGTCAGGTATTTTAGTGAAAACACAAAGTGCAGTGTAAAATGGGAAGTCGGTGGTCTGTCTTATAAGTATTAAATTGAAATACCCCATCATCTGCTTACTTAAGGTCTTGTAGGAAAAACTGTACACTTACATCACAAGAAGAAGAATGTTAGGAGAAACAAAGTTAGCATTTTTGTCTTACAGCTGAGCAATTTCCTTAGCTTTTCTGAATTGTTTCAATGAATGAATAGGAAAGACTACTCTTACAATGTTTTCATTAGTAGAATCACCTGAAATTCTTCAATATCCATATTGTCATATTGTTTACATTATAGGAAGCAAATCTCAAAAGGTATGACCAAACCTACATGTTGTAGAAACTCGGCATGTAGGACAAGAAAATGGTTGTGATGCCTGGATTTTGTGATGATCATTTATAATTTGTATTCATTACGCCTGATGTCAAAATTAATAAAGAATTGAGGCAAAGCTTAGAGAGAATAAATTGATGTACTTTCAAAAGGATTTCAATTACTGGGCCTTTATATTGTTAATTACTTTATTAATTGAGCAGAATTACTGTACTGATTCAAAGTGAGAGGCAGTGAAAAATCCCACAGAACTTTCATCTGAGCATCCCAGATTTGGAAGAGAGCGTCTGCAACTGAGCTGTTAGTTGGAAATCAGAGGCAGCTTGGTTAGGGAAGGAGCCTGGATGCATGCCACTTGCGGCACAAACTTGGTTTCCAGTGAAGCCAGCTACAGAGGAACATTGGAGATGTCGGTGGTGCTTGTCTTACCTAGCCAGACAATAAAATGGAATAGCAACAGCTCCTTCAAAAATGAGAAAGAGGATGAACGTAAACATTGTAGTTGAATTTAACACAAATATTTTTCCTCTGTTTCAGACCTAACAAAATCTGACTGAAGAAATACAAATGTCAGAAGATTTAAGCATCTGGCTACATTTTATTTGTCTTCTCAGGGGTTCTTTGAAATTGAAATTTCCCGAACAGGTGTATTCTTGTAGGCAACCAGGACTCCTGCAATAACAGATCTCTCATAATTCTGCGTGAAAGTATGTAGTTTTTTTCTTTATAACCATTACAAAAGGCCTTATGTTGTTTAAGTTACTGAATAGGTAGGAGTTCTGCGTCCCTGTCTCTTTGCATCGGAGCTGGAGGAGTGCGTGCTGAGGGCAGCTGGAGCTGCATGCTCGGTTGCCCAGGCAGTAACCTGCTCCAGGGAGACTCTTCCTGAAACAGAGACTTGCTCTAACCTTGCTGGCAGCTGCTCAGAGACTGCGACCTGATAGTGAGGAACGTTTTGTGGCTTGTCCTGTGTTCATAAGGGATATTTTATGAATCCTATTGTGCTAAACCGTTACCCGTGATTATAGGCATCAGACTTGATCAGGAGGGTCCCTTCCCAACCTGGTTTCTGTAACCCTTGGAAGCTAAGTTGGCAAAACAAGCTCAACCTGCAAGTCCCTCTTGCTGCACTGTCTCCAGGTTTGCTCTTCTCTTGTCCCTTGCCTGTCATCACCTTTCTTTTCTCTGGCCAGCCCTTGTATTCTGCTGCCACTTGATGCTGTGGGTCATCCCCTTAGCTTGTCTCCCCTGTACTCATAACATCTGTCTGAGAAAGGCAAGTTCAGTACTTCCTCCCCAAGCTGGGGCTAGAGGCAGTTCTGGGAGGAGGCAGGTAATACGTGCAAATAAGTCCTTATTTCATTTTCCTTTCTGTACAGTGGCATAGCAAAGGCAGAGACAGGAGAAACAACATTTTTGAGTAAAGATGTTACGTATGCCCCAGTTTTGCGCAGTTCTTTTGAGACACAGCGATGATCTGTGCACAATAGGGATGAGATAGAACGGGGGCGACGCGAGCAATGGATTCCTCCTTTGCCAGTGCTGGCCACAACGAATTTATTATTCTCTCTGGCTCAAAGGTCTTGCATACAGTATCTTTAAAGAATCTTTTAAGACACTGTGTATCTATTGCTTTGAATAGTATTTCCTCCTGTGTGTGCTCACGCACCGTTTCTTACAAGGTACAAGGTTTTTATTATGCGTGTGCTTGATAGAACAACCAAATTCTTATTATTTGATTTATTATTGCATTTTATATTTATATTTCTTTCAGCAAGGCTCTTGCTACTTCACTCCTTTCAGCAATTTAAAGAACACTTAGAACAACTGAGCTTGACATAATTTAGGCAAAGAACAAAAATCTCTGGAGGGAACTTTGTTAGATTTGTGTCTCATCAAGACATGATTTACAATTTGTATCAAGGTTGTTCGATGGAAAGTGGCAGATTTGTTTTTCCATCAAATCGCCTAATCTGTACATTTCTATTCTAGACCGCTTTGCTCTCAAATAAATTGTCATTTCCTCAGCTTAACCGTTCTCTGTGTTCTCACACGCAGCAAAGCTGGGGCCGCCATTCTCAGCCTTTGGGCTGAGACACGTAAATACCCAGCATCTGTCGCTGATAGGAGAAGGGAAATTTACCTTCAATAAAGTGTTTGATAGACATCTGTGAAGTTATTATACAAGGCAGAAAACATGAGGCTGAGCATAAGAATTTTCTGGTGGACAAGAAGCTGGTAACAAAACAGGAGGTGCTGAAAGAGGAACTTTCTGGTGAAAGGAAAGTTATTAATGAATTTCCTCAGGGCTGGGCTTAGCTCTTATCCTATTTCATGTTTTCATTAATGATGTTGGCACAAAAAGCTGAAGTGTGTTAATGGCATTTGCTTAATGACCTTGAGGATTTCAGTAGAAGAGGTGGAATGAAGTTTGGTAGCGCAAAGTGCAAGATCATGTGTTTGAGGCCAGCAGAAACAGATTTCCTCTACCAGCTGAGTGCTTATCAGCTGAAATGGGGAGAGCGGAAAGACCTCTGTATATTGGCCAGTAACACAGTGAGTATGAGTTTCCAGAGTTAAGCGGCCCCATAAAAAAACGAATGCAACGTGATGGTGTATCAGAGAATACATTGCCAGTGGAGATAAGAAGTATTGATTGTACGAGGCACCTGTGAGGCGTCATGTGAAATTTGCCCGGTTCTAGCCATGTATAGTGAAATGTGAAGTCATGCAAGTTCAAATGCCTGGAAAGTACTGCTTGGATGGTCAAAAACCAGAACCAATCTCAGGAGCTTCCAGCAGGTCTTACTTTTGTAAGCCTCCTATCAAAAGCTAGCATGGAAAGCTGAAATGTTGGAAAACTCAGGGTGTATCTCTGAGTGAATCGATCTAAGCGTGACCCAAGGGTTTTGGGGGACTGCAGCGTGGTCACTTCTGGCTTGTCTTATCAGAAGAGACAATAACAACTAGTTCAGCTTTGTAAAATGAAAGCTGAGAGGTGTGATTGCTCTCAGATCTCCAATTTAAATGCCATTTCTCCTTCCTTGATGTTACATTTATAAATCCTCTTGATGTATTTGCCGTGTTAACCCAAGAACAACTGGATGTAAGTAGACCAAGACCAGGTTTAGTCTGGGAATTAGTCTCATGTTCCTAACCATGAGAAGAACCTTCACAAGCTCTTTTCAACAGGAGCAATGGCAGGGAAGGGCACTCTGATGGCTTTGGGAGCCTCCTTTTGCTAAATAAATCAGCAGATGGTGTTTTCTGGGTACCTGAGCATCCTTAGCTCTTACTACTGTGTATTTTCTTCACTGGCAATGAGGCTGAGTTTAGCCACGTGTTTAAATGTAGAGTTAGATGCCTAACTTTATGCTCTGTGTTTGAAAATTTATGCCTAAATCCTAAAGGCAACACACAGGAAAAACATGTATTAGCTCAGAAAGCTCACACATATTCATATGCTGTTCATGTGCATTTTCTAAAATACTGGGTTTAAAACCATGGGTGGCTACCTCATTTCATTAGTCTAGGAGCTGTTCAAGATCCAGACTTGATACCTGTGAACAGAATTAATTTGTTTAGGGACAGGTAGTTGCTGCACTGTCCTCTCCAATTTCTAGAGACTCTATATTGAACAAAGTGTCATTGAAATAAATATTCATGAAGTTGCTCAATAATTCAGGGTGTGCTGGTTCAGAGTGTTATATCCCTCGTTAAAATCATATGCAAAAAACCCAGTCTCATAACAGGCAAAGCACATTCTCTGTACTCTGTCTTGGGTAGCCAGGAAAGCACGAGGGAGGACAGGTATGATCTAGCTGTGGAGTTGGTTCTGGTTTGATGTGTTTTCTGACAGGACTGTACATTTGGTGACATAAGACTGTGCACTGTCATGCAGAATCATAGAGCCCCTGGGATGGGAAGGAACCTCAGGAGGTCTCCAGTCCAACTCCCTGCTCAGAGCAGGGTCAGCTCTGAGCGCAGATGGGGTCGCTCAGGGCTCTGTCCAGTTGGGTCTTCAAAACCTCCAAGGATGGAGGGCACACAGCTTCTTTGGGCAAAGCTTTCCCAATGCTTAATTATTCTCATAGTGAAAATTATTTTCCATGTATTCTCCCCTTCTAAAATTTATGTCCGTCGTCTCTCATTATCCCACGATGCACGTCAGTGAAGAGCCTGGCTCCATCTTCTCACTGTCCTCCTCTTAGGCACTGGAAGGCTGCTGTTTGGTCCCCACGTAACGTCTTAGACATGTCTTTGAAATACTTCATTAAAATCTGCATCCTCACAAATTTATATTCTCCTATGTCAAGAAAAGAAGTCTCAGCATTCCCAGTTTCCTTTTGCAGCAGTAGGTCCTGAGATCCATTTTCACAAATAATTTTGAAGGGCGTGTAGCAATGTGATTGTCCTGGTTCTGGCTGGGATAGAGTTAATTTTCTTCCTAGTAGCTGGTATAGTGCTGT
>WAAD01011647.1:125569-141068 GCA_013389945.1 Fregata magnificens
GGGACTGGCTGGGCATTGGTCAGTTGGTGGTGAGCAATTGTTTTCATTTCCATCGCTTCTCTTACTTGGGTTCTATTTCTCTCTCTCTTTGTTATTTTCCTTTCCATTACAGTTTATTATTATTATTATTATTATTATATTTCAGTTATTAAACTGTTCTTATCTCAACCCACCAGTTTTCTCCCTTTTGCTCTTCTGATTCTCTCCCCCATCCCCCCAGGGTGGGGGCGGGGAGAGGGTGAGCGAGCAGCTGTGTGGTGCTTAGTTGCTNTACTTGGGAGGGAGCACAACCAGGACAGCTGACCCAAACTGACCAAAGGAATATTCCATACTATATGATGTCATGCTCAGTATGTAAACCAGGGGGAGTTGGCTGGGGGGCAGTGATCACTGCTCGGGGACTGGCTGGACATTGGTCGGAGGGTGGTGAGCGGCTGTATCACTTGTTTTTCCTGGGTTTTGTTCCTCTCTNAAACCACGACAGTGATATGTAGAAAACACGGTTGTTATTTTAATGGTTATTCATTACTTTAAAAAAGTACAAAATGACAGGTCCTAACTCCAAAAGCCTACAGCATTTTAAAAGAAAGTTGTCAGTTTGCATAGTCCCAAGCCAGTTGTCTTCATTCCTAAAGTATTTAAGGAAAAAAAATAGTTAAGTCTCCACAAATGTGTTTGCAGTACAGATGATTTTGAAAGTCATCTTTTTTCTATATAATATAAACCTAAACCAGTGCTATGTTCAAGTGGCTTACCCAGTGTCTCACTCTTCTCATATCCTCGCATAGCTCTACACCGTTATTGAATTTGCCCTACCTTCACTTCAAGGAAAATTAGACTCTTTAGGTAGAGAAATTCCTAATCTTGTACATGCAGCACTTGTGTTGCCACAGGTTCACTCTCTTTCTTCTACTCTTCTGGATTACCCTAAATCGCAGCTGTTAGAAGTTGTTTGATATCAGAGAGTGAGTGGTCTCTAAAGACAGTCTTTGTCATCTGTCATTCTTTAATCAGGTGTGGGACACTAATCTTCTGATCAACAGCCATGCAAAAAAATAAAATAGTGCTGTAAAGCTTTCCTGAGCTTTTTCTGATAGCATGAATACAGAATTTAATTTGATCTTTCAGAGGATATTTAGGGGGAAAAAAAGGGCTTTCAGTTTCTAGACAGAAAAAAACAGGACTTTTACAATGAGTCCTAAAGCAACAGTTTAATGTAAAAGAAACTGAAGTTGGTGACAGGGAGCATCTCTGCTAACATGCAACGAAATGGGAGGTTTCCCATTTCTTAAGTGCTTCCCAGTGCCCAAACACCACATTTCTCTTGCCTATAACAGGCTGTGTCATCACAAGTAACTTCCTGAGCAACCACCTTCGCTTTCCAGAACCAGAAATATATTCCTAGCCGGATGACTCCAAGCCCTCCCCCTGTCTCACTGATATACCGATATATCAGCAAGGACAACAAAATTATGGTAGGCTGATTTTCTAACTGCTGGTTTGGAGATTTGTGTGAAATAATAAACAACTTACTTAAAACTTCTGTTTACTTTGGGAATGCTCTAGCTCTAAAAACACGCTTAGAAAGAGATATCCTAACGTGACTGGTATATATATATCATAGGTACAAGAAGTCATGAAATGGAGGTCCTCTGTAGTTACTTCTCGCTCATTACAAAATGTTATGTTATTGGTTAGTTTTTGAGGTTGGCCTGAAGCTTGCGCTCTGTGAATACATCTGTGCAGGCAGGGAGCCTTTGACTCCAGGCATGGGGTTCACCTTGCAGATGGAGACACCTGTATGTAGGTGCCTACAATGTAGATATCTCCAAGTTAGCAGGTATCTAAGCTCCCGTTGTGGTCAAGGTACACAGTCCAATGCATAGGGAGCCTCTAAAGTGATACAGCTCATGCCGGAGCTGGCACCTACCCTTGGCGAGCTGCGTTACTCTCCAGACACACAGCACTGCCTGTGTTGAGCAGCCCCCCACTGGCTTTAGAGGTTGCGTAGACACGTAGCGTATATGTAGACCACTGCATTTAGATGTCTTACCCTGGAAGTAATATCCAGTCCCATCTCTGAGCAGGCATGTCCTACAGATTTAGCTGCATTTTATGTCACTGGGATAGCAGAAGGGGTAGTTAATCAACAGAAGCTTGTGGCCAATTTGGAAATAGGAAGCTGTGGCCAGTTTGTTTTTCTGGTTGGATTCAGAGCCATGGGACAAAATCCCAGAGGAATAATGAGACATATCTAAAATTTAATAATTTTGTACCTCAAAGTGCAAGTTATAATTTTTGTATTTAACTCTGCTGAAGTCAATGGCAATCTCTCCTTTGATGTGGAGTAACTGAGTGTCTATAGGACATTACAGCCACTGCTTTAAGTAAGCACAGTGCCGCCATCGCAGTTAAAAACAGCAGAAGTAGCGGGTGCTCAGATCATCGCACTTAAAAACAGCAGAAATGGTGGGTGCTCAGATCCTCTGAAAAAACAGCCAATTAAGTGTTTTTCCTGCATGCTGAATGGGTGATGTATGTGATAAGACTGGACAAATGTTGACTTCTTAATGGTGACTGCTGTTCTTTCAGTAAAAGACTTGTAAAGAAACCCGTGAAAGCCTGAGAGGACAGCTAATAATATTAAGGTCACAAACTTTTGTAAAAGATGTTTTGGAAAACCATTCTCATCACAGTGGTCTAGCATCCTGTGACAGACACTAAGCTTAAGAAACCTATGTGCCGTTGCTACATCATCTTTGCAAAAGTTTGTGGGCTAGCTAGTGTTGATCTGTCTGCCTTGGTGGATAAGCTGTATGATGCTTCCTGCAGCCAGATGGACATGCATATAGTTTGTGCACTGTTTCATAGCTTTTTCTCTACAGTACTGTTGCTCTGAATAAGAAGTATACAGTATCTGTAAATTAAGCACAGCATAGATGCAGCGACACTCTGCACAATAATGCTGCCAGCCATGAGCTGATACATCTGCATTACGCTAGGATGACTTTGACCAGTTCGGATCAGCCCAACAGTGTTTCTTTGCTTTCTGCCTCCCCCCACCATCCCTGTTGCATGCTATTATTCCCTAATTGTTCATGTATTGTATTATCCTTATTTTTGTTTCATTTGTTTACCCTCTTCACCATTACCCATTGCCTGAAGAGAGGTTGCTGATTGGTGGTTAAGTCTGTTACTGCCTCTGAGAACTTGGGCTTCAGGATAAAACTGGGAAGCATAAGGCTTTTGTTCACATGATGCAGATCCTCCTTAACCCTTCATCTTGCCACAACCTCTGTCGTTAGCAGAAGCGTGCTGCCAGGCTGGCTTTTGCTGGGTATTTCAGACCTTTCCTTGGGAGCACACTCACTTCCAGGATTAAAGCTGCTAACTTCTTGTCTCAACTTGGGTCATAAACTTGACCAGGGCTTTTATTTTCCCTGCTACCAGGAGGAACCAGAACGTGGATGGTTTTATGATGCACCTGGGTTTCTCAGTCATTTTGGTTCTTCTTTCTTCTGTCTGTTAGTATCTTCCACAATATTCTCCAGTGACTCTTTTTCTCCACTGCAAAAACTCCTCCATCTCTGCATCAGCTGCTATGAGCGCGTTGTTCTCCTTTTATGAAGCTCATCACTCCCTGCATGTAAGGTCTTGCCTCACGCTTTGAAAGAAAAGGGAATAGCTTTTTTTTTCCTCCTCTCTGAGCCTCCGAGAGAGCTGCGTGAGCTCTCCTTGTGCCGGCTGCTCCACATGAGAGCAGGAGCGACAGAGAAGATGCCATTCATCCTTCTTCCCCAGGAGGCCCTACAGGATGTTTTTGTTCTCGATGTGCGGTGATCCTTCCCGTATTTAGTAAATCTCCCTCAGCTGGGACGTCTGTTCTGTGGCGATAGAAGAGGCAAAATGCCCTGGTTTGGAATCACCTCCACTAACATCAGAGTCCACTCCTCTGAAATTAATTTCTAAACTAGAGCAATACTATTGAAGGATTAATGTAAGATTAGAGTATTTATATTAAAGTACCTTATAATGTGAAAGACGTACATGTTCTTGGGTTATAACTAGAAGCTCGTTTTAGCCGTTCTATTAATTAAAGGTTTTCTTCACCTAATGCTAATGAAAAGACTGGATTTCATGCCAGTCGGACGAGAGCCTTCTGAATTCCCAAGTGCTTTTTAACTCTAGTGTGAACAGTAGCGTGCAGCCCACGCTTCACACCGGTGCTTGTTTGGGACCTTGCATGGATTACTGAGCCTGACCATCATGGTGCTTAGCACCTGTCCAAAAAATCAACCATCCCATAGTGGCGACTTTGATAACCCGTTAATTTCAGTACATTATGCTCAAAAGGAGATTGTTTAATCTGGGGAAGTTGTATGAAGTTTCCTTTCAGGAGGAGCTAACGTTGTGACTAGTGGACTGGTGGTGTTACAAGGATTGTTTGAAATGTAATCTAAAGTGTTGGTACATGTCTACGTGTTTATATAGACAGTCACAAGATACGTTGGCAAATACACACTATGCATTTACTATGATTTTTCTTCCGTTGACAATTGCAGCTTATGGCCACGTTCCCATGTAAGTTTTTACACACACACGTACCTGCACACGCTGATATAGATATAGATATAGATATAATTTGTATGGGTTTTAATTAATTTGGAATGTTTTGTGTAAAACATTTTGCGACGTGCCAGCGCATTCTGCTTGGCTAGCCTTTAAGCACTGAGGCTGCCTGTGACAGCAGTTTGAATAATTGATGATGGGAGTCCGTTGAAATGAAGCCAATAAGTCTGTGATGAGTCTGCTTTGTCAAACAGGGTAACAGAAGTTATTACTTAATTCTTTGCTGAGTATTTCCCACAGCGGGTAGCTGTGGAGTTTAACATAGCCACATAAGCACAAGCTGGGGCGACACAAGGGGGTCATTTACACCAATGAGAAGAAGTGCACGTCTGTATTCAGAGTGGCTCAGGCATATTCGGTATATAGCTGACTTGACACTCTTTTACTGAACAGTGAAGAAGGGAGAAACTGAAGGCCATCCCCAGTTTAATATTTTTATGAACTACTTTTTGTCTTTATTATGAGCTGACTCCTCAGCCATTCCTAGTGTGATTCCACACTGTGTTGTAGGCACTGCGAGCTCTGAAATGCTGCTATATTTAATCCATAAATGTCAACACTTGAAAGCAATTTCCTAATATAATTTTTATAATTTTCCAGCTGAATCAAATGTGTATGACCTATGTATTTTTACTTATATCATTATTCTAGAGACATGACATCCTTTTCCCTGAAAGAAAAATTTGTGCCACGACTGCTGCGCAGCATCCCCCAATCCTTCGCGTAGCTTTGTAACAGTGTCATCTGGACACGATCAGGTGGAAGAAATCTTAAGGTCTTCCAACCTCAGATTCGTTAAAAGGGTAATGGAGAGTCACGAACAGAAGGTTAAAAAGGTTGTAAACTGTGAATGCGGCGGGGATGGCTGCACTCTTAGTTATTAGTGCCTTGGAAACTAAATGTGTATCAGGCTGCTGTTAAAGGTTGTCTGCCAGATGAAGAAGCCGTTCACTTGACAACACAAGAAGGCAACACTCTGAAAGATGTACAAACCAGAAGCAAATTAATCAGGATAGCACAAACAGATGCAGAAGTCAGGTAGCAGCAGAAGAGGAACAGCGACAGACTGGCGGAAGTTTCTCACCCAGTCTGCATAAGGGAAGCTGCGGATGTTATACAAAGACATGCTGTTCTCATTTCCCTGCATTTGTTTCGTACTCCTGTTTATTGCACATCAAACACATTTACATATCCAGGGATGAAATGGAAATGATTGATGCAAAGGAGGTATTTTTGTTAATTGTTGTTGCTCTGAGTCATGCCTGACTGGGACTGCTGGAGATGGGTGAGGAAAGACAGAACTATTATTAGAGGTCTAAATAATTGTCAAGAGCAACTTTTAAACCCATCTGTTACCACATATCAACATCCAAAATTAGCCAAAGAGGGGAGGCGCAGCAATACAAGGAAGAAGCCAACGCCAAGTCTCTGACAATGTAAATGTTGGCAACTGCCTCTGAATCTTTGTCCATTTTTTTTCATCTCTGCTCCCTTGGAGCTTCAATCATTTTCTGTCACAACACTATCAGTGCCTGTTGGATGTTGCAACAACAGTGTCTTACGCTCAGAGCTGATGGGTGTTTGAGAGTTTGGCTGCTTTATCTGCACAACACTAGTGAAATGTGTCCACTTTTTGTGCTGTTAGTTGGAAAGCAATTCTTAACGTGCTCTCATACATGCAAGGTAGAGCCAAGATGAGATGAGCATTCAATTTGAGAAGGGAACACTGTGCTTGAAGTGCTTAAAGACAGTGCTTTTAGCAGTAGAGCTATAGTGCAGAGCACACAGGAGGATTTCTGGTCCTTCCTACTCTGCGGGAGTAGCGAAGAGGGATTTTAGAAATATCTGTCTATGAATGGTTGCGTGATCCTTGGGTTCACTGTTGATGTGAGCTATGTAAGTAACTGAAGTGGATCAAAACAGCTGAAGTGCAGTTTGGTCATGTGTGAGCAGCAATCAGAAAACCCAAGTCCCAAATTATTTTGGAAATATCATCCTTCAGAGTATCATCTGATGCTAACACAAATCATGGCTTCCGATGCAAGTGATAATGAAAATACATCCATGGCACTCCCTAGTTTATATCCTTCCACCTGTAACCCTTCTGCTGTGAAATAATTCTTGAAACAGCTGTTTCCATTAGAAAATAGTTCAAGAAATGACCCTGCAGCAGAACATGGTCTGTAGTTTGGCCTTATAACCTTATTCCAGAAAATATATTATAGATCCTGTAGGTGGAGAACTATGAATGAATAAGGACAAAGTATTCAGCCCCGTTTCCTTCTGCTTTGTATGCACTGGGGAATATATCTGCATTTTTAGGAATATGTGGGGAAATACCTATTTTTATGACAAACCTGAGGTTTATGGAGAAGTTACGGGGAATCCTTAGTGGCAGAAAATGGGTGATATCTGAAAAAGAAAGGTAATTGTCTTGGAGATTGTTACCAATTTTGAGACTTTTCATTTAACTGGAATTAGCTCTTGTATGAGGTGGCCCTCGCAAAGTGTTGGTTTGTTTACAGGGTAACTTGTCTTCAGCAAGCTTGCCTCCTGCTTACTTGCTTCATCTTTCTGTAGACTCAAGAAAGAGTACTGAGATCAGACTTAAGAAATCTTAGGACTCATGATTTATTGATGTATTGTTTGCAGTCAGATGAGTCATGCAAACTCATGAGCCTATTTTTGTACCAGACCGTGTGTTAATTTTAGTCATGAATCTTCTGCTGGTTATTCTAGCTGACAGAAATCATAATTGTTTTGGGTTTGCTTTGTCTTTATGATATCACCCTGTAATTCAGGTGAGTTGTTATTGAATAAAACATTTCTCAGTAAAAAGCCTCAATCCGTGAAAGCCTGCTTGAAGCATACTCAATTGCAGTCCATTTCAGATTGCCATAAATAGATGTACAAACTGAATTCAATAGCTAAAAGATGAACTGACAATGTGAGTTCTGCAGTTATTTGCTCTATTTCAAATCAATATTTCTTGGTGTCTCTTTTGTATTCTTGACAAGTGAGGTTGAATAATGATAATCTTTGTATCAACAAATGTGTTTGTACTACAGGATTATAACTAATTTCAATCAAGCAGTTGTCTAAAATTAAGTCATACGAATGGATTTTGGGTCTCTCATGATCTTCGCTCCAACCCATTTAATAATAGGGTTCTTCTTAAGTAGGTGGCTCATGCCAGTCTTCCACATGGTGTTATTTTTAGCACTTGCAGCATCCACAGGAAATTGCTCATGCTTCTCTTATATTCTGACCAAGCGCTGTATGGATTGTCATCTCGTGCATCTTGTGAGACATGCATGTCTCAGTCCAGAAGAGAAGTGGCAAGATTTTATAAATCTCTTTTTCCAGTGTTTCTGATATTACTGAGGGTTAGCATTTCAAAGTAGAGGGGAGTACGCTCCAGTTAATTGGCTTCTACATAAAGTAACTACCACTGAACTGTTGGTTGGTCAAAGTAATTCCATTTCTCTGGTAGCTGCTTATTCCCTTTCATCTCTCTCTCCTTCTCCCAATTTACCTTGTATTTTATTTGCAGTATTTATGAAGCTTTAAGCTTTTTACTGTCTCAGAAGTAGTCACTTAAAATGCCTACATTACACCAGGAAAAGTGAAGGGGTGGTGGCGGTGGCTGGTAATCGTTTTGTTGGAGAAAAAAAAAGTGAAATCCACTGAATCTTAAAACTGTGTTTAATGATATGTTTCAGGAACTTCTATTATATCACGATGCTGAGGGATCCAGTGTCACGGTACTTGAGTGAATGGAAGCATGTCCAGAGGGGCGCGACGTGGAAAACTTCCCTTCATATGTGCGATGGAAGAAGCCCAACACCAGATGAGCTGCCTACCTGTTATGAAGGAGACGACTGGTCTGGAGTCAGTTTACAGGAATTCATGGATTGTAGCTACAACTTGGCCAACAACCGCCAGGTGCGCATGCTGGCAGACCTCAGCTTGGTGGGGTGCTACAACTTGACTTTTATGAATGAGAGTGAAAGAAATATGATTCTTCTCCAAAGCGCCAAGAACAATCTGAAAAATATGGCCTTCTTCGGGCTCACAGAATTTCAGAGGAAAACGCAGTATCTCTTTGAGAGGACATTCAACCTGAAATTCATTTCCCCATTCACCCAATTCAACGTTACGCGGGCCTCCAATGTGGACATTGGTGAGGATGTGCGGCAACGGATAGAGGAGCTGAATTTCTTGGACATGCAGCTTTACGAATACGCGAAGGACCTCTTCCTGCAGCGCTTCCAGTACTCCAAGCAAGAGGAGCATCAGAAGAACCGGCTAAAGAGGCGAGAGGAGCGGCGGCTGCTGCGGGAGCAGAGAGCTCACCAGTGGCCAAGGGAAGAGGCAGCAGAAGTAACCATTACTGAAGATTATAATAGTCAGGTGGCAAGGTGGTGACTGTCCTCCATCTTGACTAACCAATGAGAGGATTAGAGAGTTTGTGCAACTTTGCTACCTGGGAATTAGCCAAGGAAGGCCTATTGCTTTGGTAAATGAGACCGCATCTGACAACTACCCCTCCTTGTCTCCGTTTTTCTTGGTTTCTGCCAGTGAGGAGAATGTTTGGGGTTTTTTTTCTCAGTAGGCATTAATTAGTGTTATTAAATGGTAGTAGAATAGATTCCTGTCCAAAAAGACTTCATTCAAAGCCCTAAGCTATGAGGATGGGTTGAAGAGAGAGCATTAACAGATGTACCCTATACAATCTAAGCTACCAAAACTTGTGCAGACATGAATGAAAAATTGAAAAAAAAAATTATTTTGGTTCCTCTGTGATATGAGAGCTGGTTTATTTCATACTGTCCTTTGCAACTGTAGTGTGTAGTTTTCTAGTGAATGAAATGGAGGAAAGCGTATTGCCCTTCAGGCTTCTATATGCTGTGTTTTGATTAAGGGAAGAATTTGGTGAGGTGATTAAAAAAGACCTAGGAAATGTGGGATTGGGGCATTGCTTGTTCTGTTCTGTTAGCCAGCAATCAGAGATGATTTATAAGTGAAGTGATGGGGGTGTTAGCTTATTTCTCCGCGGATGTTGAGAGTACCGAGCCCAGCCAGGTAGCAGCCATCTTTCTGAGTGCGTGTGTCAAAGAGAAAGCCTTGAGAAATGAGGTCCACGTGGCAGCTGGGCACACGTTGGGGAGATTATCTGGCTGGGGCAACGAAATCAGCCTTCGCATTCACAAAAGGTGAAGAGAGGCCAAGCAAACTACAGGGAAGAGGAAAGAGAGAGCAGGAAAAGCTTAAATATTAGCGTGACATTTTCCAGATTTGCTGTAAAAGCCTGGAGATATATTGTCTGTGAAGGCAGGCAGGTTTATGATATTGTCTGTTAAAATACGTTGATGCCAAGTGAATACAATTTGAATTGGTTTTCTCTCTAACTACGGTAGTGGCTAGAAAAAAATCAGCTTTCATTTTTATAGGATACATAATGGATATGTGGAAAGTCTTGATATTTATTACTCTGTATGAAGATTCTTTGTAAATTTATTGTTTTCATGATGAGAGATCTGTATCTGTTTTTCTTCCTTGTCTAGAAAAAGATTCAATGGGTTCTTCCTCCACGTGTTACATCCTTGTGGCTAAACTGCATCTATCTATTCCAAGATTTTCTGTTGTTCCATTTGTAATAGTGAAATTTTAAAAAGAGGGTCCTGTGCACCATAGATCTTTTGAGAGAGTTTTTTTCCTTCTTCTTCTAGCATAAATGTAAAGCATTAGGAGGAAATTTCTCTAAGTGCCTCAACGTGGCTGCTAAATCAAGATGCTGAAAGTATATTATTGCATGCATGAATGGCTTTTACCTTACAGATTTGCTAATTAGAAATACCAGAGTACCTGATGTGGATGCACATTTCTCATTTATTTTCAAAATTCGAGGTTTTTATCCAGTTGGTAAAAAACCAATGTGTTACAGAAAAAAGAGGCTGAGTTTGAAATAATTTCCAAGTCTTTTTTTTTTAGTGCATGCTGTATATTCTTTTCTTCCAACAATGCTATTGCTACTTATCTATGCACAATATCAAAAATATGATCTAACGATCTTGTTGAGAGTTAATGCATACAATAATACATTAAACATGAAATGTCATAACGGCTGTTAAAAAGTGAAGAGGGCTACCGGGATGATGCCTCATTATCAATGTACTTTATTAGCAATATGCTGCTTTACGCCTGATTGTCAATGTGCTACTTTTGGGGTGAGTAGCGGTGTTTTTTGCTCCGTGATACCTGTTCCACTGGTGGATCACACGTATCTCCTCCCACCTCCACATTCAGAAGGGAGAACGCAGGACTGCAGATCATTATTCTCCTGCCCAAGCATGGCATGTCTGCCTTAGAGAAGAGTGAGGAGCTCTCTAGACTTCCTGGACAGTACCACTTGGATCCCCATTGCCTGGAAGACACGTTCAGACACCTCGCTCACATATGGACGCCTACCTTCAAAGATTTAAATTTAAATGTTTATAGCCTAGGACTGAAGCTCACTCTGCGTGGCTGCAGGATGGCAAGCCATGAAGAGCTAAGCCTGACCGGTATTATTGCACCTTTAGCACAGTGCAGGTAATTCGCAGCAAGCTGCCATCTTACCCGCTGGCAACAGGGCTTCAGGCTGGGCTGGCCCTGGCCCTATGGAGGGGAGGAGCTTTCCGACTGGTGATGCAGGGATAACGGGGAGCTGCTGCATCTCCCCGTTCCCAGGCCCATTGCTGCACCTTGCTATAGACCCCGCAGCAAGAGAGGGGAAGGATGCCTTTGGCACCCGATACGCCATGTCCAGGATTTGCAGGTGCGCTCCTTGTTTCCATGAGCGCAGGGGGCTGTGGGTGCTGGGGAGGGCGCCCAAAGGACACCCCAGCAGAGGCAGAGGTGGGGTGGGCAGTGGTGCAGCAGGTGCAGAAGAGGCAGGGCTGGCAGGCAGGGCAGGGGGGCTTGGCAGGAGCAGGGCTGCGCAGGAGAGAAGCCAGCCACACAGGAGGAAAGATGCAAGGCCAAATTCACATTAAGGAGGAAGATAAGCAAGGAAGTAGAATCAGTCCCAGCCCGTCTTTTGTTGTAAAACATCCCTTCTTTTTCCTCCTAAGCATGAAAAAGGGTCCCCTTCCTTGCGTCCCTGCCTCTTTCCCCAGCAGGCTACGGCTCTGCACTGCTCACAGCAATGGGGGCCTCGTTTTTCATTTAGAAAATGCAGTGTTGTCTTTTCAGGGGAGAGGAGAAGGAGCTCAGAAATTGTTCCCTGCAGCCTCACCAGTGACTGTAAGTATCAGTTTCAGATGTCTAAGCACACCAACCATTCTCCAGACTATTCCTTCTGCCTGACACAAAACAAAGCCTAATGAGGAAAATCGAAGCAGTCTTTGGGTGGTTTACATTAGCTGTAATAGTTTGGCAATACCTTAATGGGATGCCTAACCTTTTCGTCAGTCATTTCCCAGGAGACAAGATTAGGGTCCTGAAGAGCTGCTAATGTGCTGTAGCATCTCTGTTAACAGGATTTGCCTTAACGCTTGGGATTTAGTTGAAGTTGGCTTGTTGGGGTTTTTTTTCCCTGGAGCCTGTGTAGCAGGTAGCCCTGATGGTGCTGGAGCAGTTGCAGGGGGGGCAGCCAGCGGCTGAGATCTTGCCCAGAGTCCCTGGGACTGAAGGACCCGGCACCTCCTTCCCCAGCTCCAGCAGTAGATCCAGCAAACCCACTGCGCCAACAATACTGTTTCTCTTCACAGAATTTCCTGGCACATGAAAAATAAAGCAGCTTGGAAATACTTTCAGGCTGACTTCTAAGACGCAGGCTTGCAGCTTTTTTCCTCTTGGGCACTGCGCCTGAAATAATGTAATGCAAAAGCAAAATAAAGGCCCTGGTTCATATCTCTGTTACACCAGGTTTTCATTGCTCTGACAGCACGGACTTCACTGTAATTACACTGCCTGGTATAAGATCAGAGCATGTTTCTTTCAAAACCTTCGTGAGCAACAACGCTATAGGATTTCTGTCCATCTTCGTGGCATTATTTTGTTGCTTAAACAAAGCAATTTGGCTTCTGCTACTGTGGGGCTGAAACAAATCTCATTCTTTTGTAATGGAGATGTACTTGCTAATCTCTCCCATCACATCCTCAGCACTGGCTGCCTTTTCCAGTTGTAATTCACTGTAGGCTTGGAGCAGACAGAGAAACATGCTGTGTCATTAAAACTTGTTCCTGGTAATTCGATGTCTAGTCCAAGAACTCAGCCTATTGCCTATGGGCCATACTTTATTAAGGAATGAAAATTTGTCCTCTCTTCCCCACTCATCAGTGCTAACAGTAAAAAGCTTTTTCACCATGGGGAAAGAAAAAAACACTGTTTCTGATGTTGGGTATTCTTCACTGGGGTTTTGTTAATAGTGAGGCTGAGATAGCCTTGCTAGGGCTTCTACCCAATACGTGGTAGTTATTTGCAGTTCACTAAAAACAGAAGTACAGAACAAAAAAGTGATGGCGGTCAGATCCAGAGCCAAACTTCCTAACTGCAGCATATGCATTCAACCAAACCAACTGGCAGGTCACATCACCTTTGCATCTAGAGGTGTTTCAGATTTGATGTCCACTACTAAACCAGGAGGTTTCTCAAGTTGGCCTTGTTGTTAACACATGCTTCCTTCTGCACTAGTGGGTTCTTGTTTCCCACCTGCAGTCTTGTATCAGTTACGAGCACTGATGTTATAAAACTTATCTCACTGATGCTTTTTTTTTCCTCTGTTGCTGTTCCCCTGATATATGTGGAATTATTCTTTTTTGGTCTGGGATAAGGAATATCTTTTTTCCAGGCTGGTGGAGACTACCCTGTGCGAGATGAACAATCACAATAAAATCATTCTGCTGGAGCAGATGATTGCTGTATCCTCCCTACGTGGCAAAAGCATACTCAGAAAAGGTACCCAGTTTGCACTGAAACACTTCTTTCAGTTTGGTTCTTGTAATAGTTTCTTTGTTGATATTTTGTGGAGGGAAATGGGTTCCGTAGCCTACAATGTCCTTGGCTTTCTTCTTGGCTGTATCACTAGCTCTGTGATTTCAAATAAATGTTGGAAGTGGAAAAAAAAAAAAAAAATCAAGAGTTCCCATCAGTTGCCATATTTAAGATGAAAGGGTAAATTAATAGGCTGTAAATTACTTTATTCTTTAGGAATTTTCGTTCTGTTTGTGTGCAATAATGTGTGTGAACTCTGCTACTAAGAGATTGTATTGTGAGTAACCATATCTACTTTTATTCCTATTTACAAGATAGTTTGTAGACCTAGGGATTTTCATTGATGTAAAGCACAATTTAATGAATTATTTAATGTGTTTAACCATTGTGATGTCAAAAGCAGTTGTTTTCATATATTTATTTGTTGGTGGATTTCTGTAAAATGATGCTTATTAAGAAATCTGTTAAAAACAAAGAAGTTTTGTTGAATATTGTTGGGTCCATGAATTACTTATGAGCAACAAATAAACATTGTTTGCGTTTTTGAAACCCTAAAGGTTCCATCTTATCTACATAGCCATAAAAATGACTAAAAATGTTTCTGTCAGGCCGGTTTCAAGCATTAGTAAAGATCTGCCATGACCATAATTATGTTTTTTTAACAAAATGTACATGGAGGAAAAGCATGTTGATATAACTTACTATTTAATTATGTTGGGGCCCAATACCAAATCTTTTGATTCCAATTGACTTTGGCAGGCTTTATCTCAGATTGAATTAAGACGGGAGATTCGAGACAAATAGTCACCAGCACTAATTCAAGTGACCCCAGTGTCAGAATTTCCATACTTGGATTGAATTAAGACTTAAGTATGCAAATAGTGGTAGTGAATTCATTGGACTTCATTTCTACTCCAGCGGCACTGAGGTCCAGTCCAAACTGTCAGGATAATCTCATGAGCTGCTGCGGGGAAGGATGAGAAGTTGCAGTCTGTTGCCACACTGTTAGCCTCGTATGCGTGTCCCTATATCTTCTGAGGATACGTGGACCTTGGGAGGAGCTGATTGCTTATTCAGCTGTACTATTTCATGTAAGTGCATGAATACAGTGAAATAGGACAGGGATGGGAGCATGGAGGACTGTGGACAGACTTGAGTAAGGAGGAAACATTGACCTCTCTTTTACAGAGTAACTGAGGGCCTCTGTTAGGTCTGCTCCTTCCAAGAGTAGTCCAGGCCCCTGTTCCATGACTATTTTATCAGACCAAAGCTTTTTCACATTTCTTGATTTTCCCAACAACAAGCCTTGCAGACATGCCACGTCCCTGGAGGTGAGTCTGGTTAAAAGAGAAGGCCATGCTGTGGCAAATTAGGATGTAATGACCCTGACCAACGCCTTTTTGATCGAAGTCGACTGACCTCTGCTAAGTGCTGTGGAAAGCTATATTAATAGTAAAAAAAATATATAGTCTGCATGAGAAATTACTCTTGGAACACAACAAAGACAGCATGCGATGAGGGTAGCAGAAGAAATGAAGCTCTCAAAGTTCCTGGTTAGTTTTGTTTTCTTAATTGTTCTTCACAGCACCTTAGACTCAAACAGATACTGTTTAAAAAGCACCATCGTAAGCAGGGGCTGTTTGAGGCTAGAGTAATCTGTACCTCTTTAGATTTTATTTTCATATCAGTCTCCCATTTTTTTATTTCTCTAGCTCCATTCACTTCAAAACTGAATTCATCTGTCCTGCTGGATTGCTCTTGAAGTCTTCATATATGAAGACTGTGGGGTAGCTCTGTATGTTAGGAAGCATTTTGACTCACTAGAGCTCGTTGATGGTGATGACAGGGTCGAGTGCTTATGGGTAAGAATCAGGGGAAAGGCCAACAAGGC
>WAAD01011648.1:0-10769 GCA_013389945.1 Fregata magnificens
TTCCAACCTTAATGATTCTATGATTCTATGTGCAGTATAATTACCTGTGGGGAGTTAGCCAGGGGGCAGGGATCACTGCTCGGGGACTGGCTGGGCATNCTCTCTCTCCCTCCTATTATTTTCCTTTTCATTACAATACTATTATTATTATCAATATTTTTATTATTATTTTAATTATTAAACTCTTCTGATCTCAACCCACAAGTTTTCTTACTTTTGCCCTTCCAATTCTCTCCCCCATGCCACTGGGGGGTGGGGGGGTGAGTGAGCAGTTGTGTGGTGTTTAGCTGCCTGCCAGGCAGTTTTTTTCACAACACTGAAAAAAAATTGAAGAGCAAGTTTTTCCTGAATGTCATCTGCAAAACTATTGATGAGAAACAATGAGAATACTGATTCTACAAAGTCAACTTGCAAAGCTGAGTGAGTTCCTTTATCTCCTAGATGCTGAGGTTCTCAGGAACACAAAGGTACTAGTATATAAATTCTGTCAAAGTTAAGACTATAAACAATTCCAGCAAAACTTGCCAAACTGTCAGGCTGGTTCTATATTTTTTGTAATTTTTTTCAGGCAAGACATAAACAAAAGCCCTGCTGGTATTAAATGACAAAAAATTATCTATCTAATAGCATCTTTACGGAGCTCCTCAAAAGCCGAAAGGGAAAAGAAGACTGTTATTAGAAAACCTTTCATGGATACTCAAAATATAAAACTCATAAGGAGTGGACTTACGTTATAGTGGCCCTTAGGCCTGAGGAAGACAGTGAACTGGCCAGTACACTTGCTTAGAGATTTTTGCAAGAATTTAGAACAGCATCTTTTAAGAATGTTTTAAAGCAAGTATTCCCAGTGGGAAGAAAATTAGACCTTTTTATATCTTCTCACAGTTCCTGTAAACAGGTTCTAGCATTGTCTATGTATATAGAAACTAACAAGCAGAAGTCAGTGAGGAGTTTTATTTACTGAGGTTTTATCCAAGCATAAACTGTCTGGTGGAAAAACATTTTGCTTGACATCTCAAACAATGTGAATTTTCCCTTGCTTTGACAGTATAATTCTCAGTAATAGTGAAGCTGGAGTAGGTATCTTGGCAACAAAACCAACTCTTTGACAAATTCAGTGACGGTTTCCCTGAAGGCTTTGTTCATGTGGCAGTACTTTTCAGTACTTAAAGCATCAGTATCTTGTTCATTGTCTGTCATGCATGTTTATATCTGACATCTAGTTTGAAAAAACAACAGGCAGAGAGGCAGTTCACAGTAAATTCTTGTGCTATGAGTTTTAAATATATATTAATTTATTAAGCACTGTCAGACCACACTAGAGAGAGCTCTTGAGTATTCACAGAATTTGAACAACACCCCTGTAAGACAAAAGCCTGAGTAAAGCTAGCTAGTACTAGCTGAAAAAAGCAGTCTTGAATTTAGAAATTTGCAACAAGCATGCATGTTCTGTTTGCACTGCATTTTTGATCATTTGGTTGCTGTAACAGCTAACAAACTAGAATAATAAAAACTAGAAGTATTTTGAAGTTGAACGCTATAGCAGATCTGGCTTCCAGTATTACTAATCATTCTATGAGCATATATTGTATAAACAGATGCAGTTACAGAAATTCTGTAAAATTACCAGTATCAAAGATCAAACACTTCGCAGTGACTTACAATCAAGATGTAACTAGGAAACCCTTTCAGGTACTGGCCTCCAATCTTTTCTCAAGATACAAAGAGTAAGCATGTGTTAGGATGTCATTCAACAGTGTGAAACATGGACAACTTTCGATACTCAACCCCCCCCCCCAAAAAGCTGTTGACTTTGTAGAAACCCTTCCAAGACTTGTTTTATTTTGGCAGCACTAGACCAGGATCAAATGCTGAACCACTCAGTGAAGGAAGGAGGAAATACTCATTCTAAATAGAAACACAACGAATCTCAGTAATGTGAACATAGGAAACTGCAACTCCTGCAATTACAACTTCTACTGACAAGAGTCACATTGCACACACTTATGAATGAGTATAAAAGGAATTCATCAGACCTTTCCAAATCCTGGTGAGGGGTTATAAAGTAATAAGTGTAAATTTATAATTTTTCATTATCTTCTGTATATGGCTTTCCTGTCCCTTGGGAATCTGAGCAACTAGGCAGGTTCAGAGCAGACCTCTTTTCTTGATTTCGGTATATTGTTAAAGATGTGCTTCTATTGAGCTCTCAGTTCTTGCATTATAGATCCAAAAGAAAATAGAAGGGAATATCCTGCTTAAATTATGCTGCTATCTTGTGGTTCAGGAAGAAAGGAAAATGATGAGTTATCTGTCCCTTCTTTCAATAATATTTCTGAGTTTTATATACTGACAGCTTCAAATAACATATATAAAATGTCTGCAGAGAAAAAAATCTGAAAGTTCCATGGGGATGGAAAGAAGTTAGTGTGGGAAATAATGCTAAGAGACAAAAAGGGTTGAAAGAGAAAAAAAATGTAGAAGGATTAGCTGACTATTGTTCCTAATGATTAAATTTAATTCAAATAGGCAGATGTGGTTTCAGCTAATTTTTAAAAGAGCTGGGCATATAAAAATCAGAACTGGCTATGAGTTTTTATACGTCATACACAGAAAAAATACAGCAACTTGTCATACATCAAAGACAACATTTTGAAGATTGTGGAGGGCATGTATCAACTCTCTAGTACAATCATATGAGAGAACTAAGTTCCTGTTTGTCAGCATATCCTTTACGACTCTTTAAAACATGTTGACATTAATTATTGTTTAATATTCATGACCACAGTGTTTTTCATACATAGAACAAGCTTTTGAAGGGTGCTAGGAAGTTACAACTCAGTAAATATGTAGAGTATATAACCCTTCCCAAACAGAAGTGCAAATAATGCAGACTGGGTTCTGTGAAGGTTTTCACAGGACTAAATTTTCCTTGAGAAATCAAGACTGGATTGTTCCTTTTGTTATATATATATATTTAGACAGTATATTTCTAAGTGATCCTTAAATACTGTCTATTTCAATAAGGACTGGTTGAGTTGCTTCAAGAACATTGAGAGGAGCTGAAGTTTTCTTTCATAGATTATTTCATTATATACGTAGGTAACTCCTGATCTTAGCTCACTCAGAATTTTATATGAACAAGAGAAAAACAGAACTATGTCCCATCAGTTAATGACTTTGCTGGGTTTCAGCTAATCATATATGTGCATTTAATTACAAAATAGATTTGGGCACTATCTGTAAACATATTTACTGTTAAGTCAGAAGTCTGGACATGCTGAATTCTGTTATTTTTCTACTTTAGCAAGGGGAAAGCAAGTCCATTGATTGCTCACAGGTACACATACTTCCAAAACTCCTGTCAAGAAAACTGCCAGGACCAGGAGGATTGCTGATGATTTGGTGAAGTGCTAAGACCATCTGCTACGTACAGTTGATCTTGACCCCAAGAAGCCCTTACTAAGCACAGCCTAAGTAGGTTGCAGTGATTTTCTGATGAGCTAATATGAATAATATGGCATAAATCTGGGGCCCTCAGAATTTCTTATTGACTCACATAAGGACTCAAAAAAGTATGTTATGAATATAAATGGGTCATTTTAGTGTATGAGACATAGAACAACTGTTTCAGCTGAAACTGAGCATTATAACTCAGAAGAGGGAAGCCTTTTCAGGTACTGGTAAACTTTGTTAGCTTGCTCATGTATACTGAAAGAAAGTGAAGTGGGAATGTATATCACTCAAGTGGCTGCATTTCTCAAGAGATTTCTACTTAAAAACTCTTGGACTTTCAAAAGCAGATTTATTCTACAGAGGTTTTGTGGTTTGGGGGTTTTTTTTTCACATTTTTCCTGAATATTAAATGACTTCATGCTTCTTACATTTAAAAATTTTCCAGTATCATTTTTCTTTAAGAGTGGATGGTATTGGGAATGTGAGAAATTTCTTAGTCTACCTTTGCACTGATGGAGAGAAATTCTGACAAGGTCTATATGCCTTCCATCCACTTGTGACATTTGTGTTGCATCAGCATCCAACAGGTAGTTATCTTTAAAAGTTTAAAGGTGTACTTAGGGCTAAATTCTCCATATATATGCATGACAACTTTGTCAGCTAAACCTCTGTGAAGACCGATCACAGTTCAGCAGCAACTTTTCTGCCATCTGCATCCTGCTGTCTGCAACTGCTGTCATTGTTTTTTGACTTGCATTCACCATTAGTATCCCACCTGAACCTCTCTGAAGTGAAGGTCCTAAGATGAGATTTGAGTTCCACTACTTGTAGAAATAGACAAAATATTTTTATTTTAGCCTTCGAGCTAAAAATGGTGCCAGGGAAAAGAAACAGAAATGAAAACAGTGACAGAATTTATATAAGCTTTAGAGAAGCACAGAGTAGTGGCATGGTAGAGCAGATGCAAATGCTGAGAGGTAACAACAAAACCTAATCAAAATTTTAGAACTGTGACAAGAAAGGGGAAATATGCATTGGCGACTGTGCTGTCTTCTTGTTATTGACTGTGAAAATGGAGCTTGGGGAAAAGGTATTTATAGCCCAGCAATTCTTGCCTTGGCATTCATTGGGATGTAGAGGTGACTTGGCTTCCAAATTTCATTAAGAAATGTCTTTAGTAATGTCATGTAAACCATTTTGTCACAAGGGTGTCTAGATATTCAAATAAGACCTGAAGAAAACACATCACAAAGATGAAGTGCATAAAGTTCTGAAGTGTACATCATTGTGTGTAAGGAGAAATTAGCCATCTGGTACATCTGCATAATGACCAAACCTTGTACTCCAAGCACCATGTTGGAGAAGGTGTCTGAAGTCACTTTGAGCACCTATGATGAATCCTGCATCACAGATTGAGATATTTACTCTAGAAACTGTATCACTGTCCTGAATATCCTCAACATTTTAATTGTAGGACTTCAATCTGTGAAGTAAAATATCTCAATTTATGTATGTCCTGGTTTCAGCTGGGATAGAGTTAATTTTCTTCCTAGTAGCTGGTATAATGCTGTGTTTTGGATTTAGCATCAGAATAATGTGATACCACACTGATGTTTTAGTTGTTGCTAAGCAGTATTTATACTATGTCAAGGACTTTTCAGCTTCCCGTACTCTACCAGCGAGGAGGTGCACAAGAAGCTGGGAGGGAGCATAGTCAGGACGGCTGACCCAAACTGGTCAAAGGGATATTCCATACCATATGACATCATGCTCAGTATATAAACTGTGGGGAGTTGGCCAGGGGGCAGGGACTGCTGCTCGGGGGCTGGCTGGGCATTAGTTGGCAGGTGGTGAGCAGTTGCATCACTTCTTTTTCCTGGGTTTTGCTTCTCTCTCTCTTGTTGTTTTCCTTTTCATTACAATTTATTATTGTTGTTATTGTTATTATTATTAAATGTTATTATATTTTATTTCAATTATTAAACTGTTCTTATCTCAACCCACAAGTTTTCTTACTTTTGCTCTTCCAATTCTCTCCCCCATCCCACCAGGGGGGAGAGGGTGAGCAAGCGGTTGTGTGGTGCTTGGTTGCCGACTGGGATTAAACCACAACAATGTAGAATTAAATTGATTCAAGCAAGGGGGTCATGTGTTTGTACCCTAAATTTGGAGCATCCTCTGCTGAAATAAAGTAGTGTATTGATGTGCCTATATTCTGGTCTATACATTGTAAATGTTAAATTGCATAGAATTCTATTATGGTTCTGGCTAACTTAATTTAAAAAAAACATTGTCAGTTCAGTAAACCCTTTGGCTGAAAAAACTGACTGAGATTACAACAGAAGAACCCCTTGGGATTTGTCTTTTGAAATGTGCTGTGTACTAAAATTTTGCTTGGAAAACTTACAATATGGTATTTTAGTAGTATAAAATAGTATTTTTTAGTTATGATACCATAGGCAAGGTGTAATAATGATAGGTTATCTTCTATGCATTTTTATTTTTTGTTTTACTGCTTATGAGTGTTTTGAACTTTTTGAAACCTTTACTATACTCCCTCAGTGTGGGAGGACATAACAAATTTTTGCCTCCTGTTAAGATTTAATTTTCAGCTTAAAGAAACAATCAATACAAAGTCTAATATGAGGTTTCTGATTCTATTAATTTCTTTATTCAGAATTTTTTAACATACTAGCAGTCTGATTAACTTGCTAGATGTCAAATAAGATTTACGAATCATAAACGAAGCTCCCTAATAAGACCACTATCGAGAAGATTTATTACTTACTATGAGGAGTATTGACAAGTTGTGGAGAACATCCGTTTTGTAACAATTCAGGCAATGGATTCAGACAATGGTTTATTGTGACAGCTGCCATCTGTGATGGTGTGTTCCCACCCCGCCCCCAACCTGACCCTTATCTCCCGTAACCCTGCTCCAGTGATAAACTTCAGCGGCAGTGGTAATGGATGTGTCTGGTTGTGATGGCTCTGTCATTTCAAAGTGGATTCAGGAGACATATAACAAGCAATAGTCAAGGGCTATTGTGCAGTGCACCCACCTAACCACAGTGAAGAGGCTGGGATCTGGGGTCGGTATGCAGATACGACTATGAGTCAATCATCTTACCCACCCATAAATAGTGAACAGCCCGAGAGCCCTTGGAGCTCTCCTGCACGGCAGCGGGCTACACGCCAGGATCCCCCCTTGAATAGGGATGCCTCTCAAGGTTACTCCTTGCAGCTGAGAGATTCCTTGCTGTAACAGATCCTCGGTAAGTGATTGATAGCATGTTAAAATTTGAAATCTTAGCTAAGTGATATAAAGGACTGATTGTGTATATATAATCCTTTAGACATAAACCGTTGACCAAGTCTGGGACTAGGATTGGATCTAGCTGCCCCTAGACTCCTCTCTGAGAAGGAGTTTAGAAAGCAAGAGGGTCCTTTCTGAACCTCATAACTCAACGGGAGGGTCTCCCTGACAGTTTTGTCCTGTCCTCTATGCAGTAAATAATGAAGTGTACCTTGCCATCGAATCTTGTTAAATCACTGTTGCATTTACTATTGAACCTTGTTAACTCACTACTTTATATCAATAAAGTATATTTTGCTTCTCTTACGAGTGAAATGCACTCTCACTCCTTCCATGACACCATCTTGTTCAGAAACAAAAAAAATCTCTGTAGCTTGAAGTTGGTGTTTGTAACAGATAAACATCCTCTCTGCCCTGCACAGAGGAAATAGTTTGCAAGCTACCCAGTGTTACACAACAGTTACATGTGCAACTCCTTCCTTTGCCTTTTATATCTGAAAATCTGAAACCTCAGAAATATTTAAATCCCTCAGATGCTGAGAGTCTCTAAAGAAGCTAATATCCTCTTAGCTACAAGAAAACTGTTAAAAGTTTGTCATGCACAGTAACTTGGTGTCTTGTGCAGCAAGGCTTTTGAAAAGATTTAGTTTGCTTTAATATTTAAGAGAAATTATTTTACCTTGGTGAGATAACAAAATTATAAAGAACACTACATAAAAAAGGAATGCATTGAAAAAATAACCAGCAGTATCCTGCTGTTTATAGTAAAATACAAAGACAGAAACATATTTGTACAATAATGTACCATTACACTGTGAAAATAATGGCAAGATTTTAAAATGGTAGCCTTCATTAAGCCTTCACATTATTTGGAAATGAGATTAGAATTTTACTATAATTAATCATTTTTATCATCTAGGCACCCTTGTCATTCACTGAGACCTCTTTGGCCTTGCAACTGTACTAACATGGAACAAAAGAAAACATCAAAGTAAACAGTGTACAACAGTAGCAATTTGGGGGTGGCAGTGCTGCTGTGGAATCATAGAATATAATGAACCATGAACTTGACATGTTTTCGGAATATTTTTTAGATATAAACCCAGATCTTTCTACTACTGAAATTAATAGAAAAATCAGACTCCATAAGGCATTTTTGTATTGATTCATCTCTGCATTCAAAAACAATAGTTTTACCCAAATAAGAAATCTTGAATGCTTCAGGCTTGATTTTCACTTCCAGCATATTTCTTGAATATTAAATTTCTGACCAGTAACAAATTTTTATTCAGAATCGGTATTCTCATAGTCTGGGTTGCTTTGCTACACTGGTTTTTGCACTTTAGTCTGATTTTGCTTTGTGCATTCCCATAAAACTGGAGAAAAATTTATGTTAATGAACTGGTAAAGACGCGACAAGCATGGAAAACTCATGTCAATGAGCTATTTGCCAACTCTAGCACTAAAAAAATTTTCACAAATGTTTAATTCACTACTATTTGCCATGACTTTCTTGTGAAGAAAGTTACTAGGTGGATTGATGGTGACTCTCATAATGGAAAATACATTTTTATTCATGTTATGTTGTCACAAAAGATAAGGCAAACACTCTGCCGTAAAGTTATCATCACATACTATTCACTTATTTTGGGGTCAAAATTCCCACTAATTTAGAGGTGACTTTCCAAGCTCAAAAGGAAGAAACTTTTTATGATGAGAGTGGTGAAACACTGGAACAGGTTGCCCGGAGAGGTGGTAGATGCCCCATCCCTGGAAACATTCCTCAGGTTGGATGGGGCTCTGAGCAACCTGATCTAGTCGAAGATGGCTGGACTGGACGACCTTTAAAGGTCCCTTCAAACCCAAACTATTCCATGATTCTATGATTCTTTGATTCTATGATAATATAATAAGCAAAAGCCATATTAAAGTGGTAAGTATCTTATGCTTCCCCCCCACACCCCCGAAGCTTAGGCACTTAATGTGCCTATCCAAACTGCTATATATATGTTTATTTCACCCTGTTTTCTTTGATAAATTAAAAATATTCTTTACCAGTTCATTGGGACTTAGAAAAAATAAAAGAAACAAAAGAAAAACTCCTTCCAAACAAAAGGCAATCAGAAAAAAGTCTTTTAACTTGGTACAACCACCAATCACTTTACTGGAATTTTCAAAAGCAATTAAAAAGACTAAAAAGCAATCAATTATTAGTTTACATGTGTGTGTGCCGTGGAAAATGTTCATATGTGTCCTAGGAAATCCAGCATTTTCTGTCTTCTGGCCTTTCTGGGTTTTGGTTGTTTTTTTTTTTTTTTTTAGATTTGTCAAATGTCAACATGATAAAATATGTAACACGGAAGAGTGAAACCTGGAAAAAAATGCCTTGCTCTCCACTTTCACTACTGTAATTTTTCAGTCTTGTTTTCAGAAACCAGCATTTCTTATTGTATTTTTCCACATTAACTGTATTTTGCCAACACAATGTTGATATGTACTTTAAGCTTCTCAGTTTAGATCCTGTTTATATTCAGTAGAGAGAAATAAATTCATTAAATGAGTTTGACCTACTTTTAAATCTGTCTCATGATCAGATAAACTGTGGTTTTGTTTATTCTGTATTATCTACAAAGGAAGCTGGTGTGAAAAGTTCAAATATGTATGTTTATCTTTGGTCAGAGTAATCCTATCTTGAGTCATATGAAAAAGCTTTGTAATTTACTTTTTGCTTATGGAGCACCAACAAGAATGAGACTCTGGAGACATCCCAGCATGAAAAAAAAAAAGGTAAAGAGCAAAGGGCTACCTCCTAAGACAAAAACAAAGAAGAAAACTTAAGGGGTTTGGAAATTTTGTATTTAAGGAATATTGTGATCCTTCCAAATATCCCAAAGATATTAAAAAAGCTTCAAAATGAACAGTAAAGACAACAATGCACAAAAAAAGCATGATATAAACTCATATAAGAATCCTCAACAAGAGGTGGTGAGTAATAAGTATGAATTTTTTAAGAGAGTAGATAAGGACAGCAGCTATAAAACCACCAGCTGATTTCCGTATTGCAGTCATTTGAGAAAAGTTTTCCAAATAAACCGGTTTTGATACTATAGTCTGAAAAGCATTTTCAACATTGACAGTGGCAGAAAATGCAGCCTGTAGGCAGGGATTAAAATGTAGTTTCAGTGTTGGCATAAGATGCATAGAGAAAAAGAGAAACAAGCAAACAAGCAAAACCAACCTTACATATAAATCTATATCTCACCTATATATGCATTCATACAACCCATATAATCACATTGGTGTTAATAAGCTGTAAGACCACAAAGATGACTCAATGACAGAAACAGAAAAAGATAAAGTTCTGTGAGATTCCCTTTTGATAACTATATCAATCAATCACAGAATCACAGAATGGTTGGGGTTGGAAGGGACCTCTGAAGATCATCTTGTCCAAGCCCCCTGTTTGAGCAGGTTCACCTAGAGCAGGGTGCACAGGACTGCATCCAGGCGGGTTTTGAATATTTTCAGAGAAGGAGATTCCACAACCTCTCTGGGCAGCCTGTTCCAATGCTCTGTCACCCTCACAGTGAAGACGTTTTTTCTCATGGAAAAGAGAAATCCATGTGATCTACTGATACATAAAAAAATTTTCAAAGATTTTGGGAGAGTGATTCAGGTGCCTAAACGGGTGTGTTTTAGATGTCCTTGAGTATCCTACATGACATTCAGAGGCTGTCCCAGAAGGGGGTGTGTCTGCTGTTATTTTTGTGACCCCTACCAACCAGCCCTGTGGAGATGTTTTCTTTGGAAAGACTTAGACTTTGGTAAGTCAGTCCCCTGAGAACCATATAGTGTAAATGTTAGGTTCTCAGTATTGTTTCACTCATAGGATCATAGAATCATTTAGGTTGGAAAAGACCTTTGAGATCATTGAGTCCAACCATTAACCTAACACTGTCAATTCCACCACTAACCCATGTCCCTAAGCACCACATCT